>CM031234.1:130552697-130748134 GCA_018340775.1 Taxus wallichiana var. yunnanensis
GTATCCTAACCCTACCCCCGTCGAGATCTCGAGTGTTGCATATTTCATTTATTTGATATCATAGCATGTACATATTATTATGTGAATTTATTATTAGCTATTCTCAATACAGCCCTTGTCTTTACCAAAATCCTCAACCTAGTTGCCATAGCTCTTACTTTCCCCATCTAATAACACCCGAGGATCTAGTAAGGTCTTCAACCACCCTCCAAATAGAAATTGTATGTGTACGTGCCTATAGTTAGATCCATTCCAACCTTTTGTGCACATTTGTGAACCAGAAATCTTATGTGTTGGATCAAGAATGTCCTTCTATCTTTTATCTATATAGACTTTTGTTATATGTAGAGACCATTTCTAGGCTCAATACACAAGGTACATCCCAGCGCCCTTAGACATCCTTAATAAGGATCTGACATCCTCAAGGAACCCCCATTGTTTGAGGATGGGAGGGGTACCGATCCTATGTGTTCTCACATACCCAAATGACAAGAATAGAGGGTGAGCATCTTGAACCCTAGGGATGCATCCTCATCGTAAGATTAGGTTGGATAGATGTTTTTAGTACGAGGTCACTAGTAAACATTATGTACAACAAGTATTATTAACAATTAGACTATAAAAATTAAAAAGTAAGAGAACTCAAGGGCATTAGTCGTCACCATCCTTTACACATTATAATTGTAAAAGTTTATATTTTTAATAAAAATATAATTTCACATGTCTTCCTTTCCCTTTACAACTCTTATTTTCTTGTATATGCATTCGACCAAACCGGGGTAGAAAGGACATGTTTTCCATAGAATTGATGCATACTGTCTAATATTTCATAGAAAGTCCACTTCTACCCATAAACAACACTCCCCTACTGAAAGACATTTTTCATGCCCTCTGCCCTCCCTTCAAACATCCAGACAGTCAAAATGCACAGAGTAAATTTTTTGGTAGGTAGGCCAACTCCCCATAAGCCTGGGCTGATATTTGTTTCTATACAATTAGCTAGTTCTGCAGATTGTTGGTTGATCCCATTCTGCTTGGGACTCAATCCTAATTGATCTTTTCATTCTTTTTTGAAAAAGGTTATGATGTCATGTATGGGCAGAGAGAGATAGAAGGGGTTGCACCCTCCAACCAAACTACCCAAGCAACAATTTAGGGAAAAGGAACAAAAATATCAACACAAACAAAAGAGTAGGGTGGACAAAGCTTACCTGTAGCCTAGACCCTGCAAACGAGATAATAAGGCACTAACTTCACACCACCTCCAGCCACGCAGATGAATCCATGATCAAAGAAAAATAAAGGAACCCCTAAACATGCATGGATAATTAAATAGCAAGATAGAAACACAGGTCAAAATGAGATGGTCTGCACACACTTCTGTCAGTCACCAGGAAAGTGGTCCGCATGGTAGATCAGAAAAGGGAATGTCTGAGCTATTAAGCTTTAAAATGCCTGGTTGGGCAGCTGCAACAAAACAATATGGATTCCACCAGCTAGATGCTTAAAAATTTACTGACAGTGAAATATTTCTTTTTAAGAAACTCAGTAAATTGCCTATGCAAGCTTGGAAATCTAGAAAACAATATCACTTCATCAACAGAGAACGCAAATGTGAGCGAAGGGCCGCTAGGTGAAACAGTGGAGAAACAGTAATTAAGTTTTAAACTTAAAAGGCAGTCAAAGATACAGTGGTAGTTAAGTTGGTAAGCTCAATGATTTTCCCTTCATTGGATTCCTAAGTTTTGGTTAGAAATTTCGGATTCCTAAGTTTTGGTTAGGCGAATATCTGGTCTTCTAATACTTCAAATAAATACATAATATAATTCAGAATAGTTGACTTTAACTTGGTTATGACAAGAAGAGAAAACCTTAAGGTAATCAGAGTGCTATGAAAATTCATTCCAAAAACACACTCGTTGTGAAATTCAGCAATGATTTGAGTGCGGTACTAATTCGCCATCAATTTGTTTCTACCTTGATTCATTCAATCAACGAAGAAAAGCGTTCCAAACTTTTCTCAATTATTCAGTCCAAGTTCATCTCGACTTTAATTAAATGAATTCCATAAACACTACGTTCATTGGAGGATACTCTCGAAACCTCCGGTATGAACTTTTCTGTCTTTCCAAATTGTAAAAGATGGAAAGGAAGGAGGGGCGGATTAGAGGCTGCTTACCTTTGGCCTTCTTCCCGACATCGGAAAACAGTCCAGCTCCCTTGCCCATCTCTACTTTCTGGTCTGATACTGTTAAAGGAAAGCAATACATTATAAGAGAGCCGTTAAACGCTTGGGAAAAAAATATATCGGACTAGCATTGAATAAACCTAACCCTAAAACTAAAACACACATACCTGCAACATTTAAGCCACGAACACAGATCACATCACACATTTCGGATGACATTTTCAACAGAAAAAAGAGACCAAAAAGAAAAAATTGGTTACCAATCTTGGATGGGGTGAGGTAAAGTCAGAGCGGCAGCAGCTGTTTGAGCTCCAGCTCCGCCCAGTGACAGAACATGGGATGTTGGGATCAATTTCGCGACCTTAACAACGACAGAAATGAAATGAAATGAAAGATTTTAATGACGTCCACGTGACCGAAGAGTCAAAGGGACCAAGAAAAGCAGAAACATTAAGCTGAAACCAAGTTCTTTTCCAAATCCTCTCGTCTACTGTGAATCTTGAGCACAAAACTAGCAATCCTTTGAAGCTTTGCTTCCTCAAATAACTCATCTAGGTTGTCCACTTGTAAGTCATTTTCGTACTGGAAGCGGATGTCATCATATGCTGAGCATTCCATGATGAAGTGTCATTCTGTTTCAACAACGCCCTGTACTGCAGAAAAGACAAGTTCTCCTTTCCCACTCTACTTTGGGAATAGTCCATCTGCCCGTTTCACAGCGAAGATGATGTGACCCGGTCCTCAGCTGAGCCAAAATAATCCTAGCCTTACCTTTGATATCCGCCCTTAAATAAGCTTTGTTATCATGAGCCCAAGTGGGGTTGAAATATTTGATATAGTGCGCTTTCTTACGTCCAATATTTTCTGTCCACATGATGTTCCTAAACTTCTCCGCCACATAATTTTTTATTTCCCTATTGCTGTTAGGGCACTCCTGGAAGTGGATGCCCCACTTCTCCATCCATTTGGTGTTCTGCTTCATCCAAGTTTTCTTTCTGCGCTCTAGGTTATCCTCTATAACCATTTTGGGCCAACGATGATTGTCCATGCTTTCCACTTTTTTCAAATAGCTTATTAGCCGAGTGATTGCCGAAGCTTCCATTGGTAACATACCTGCTTCAGCCAGTAAAATCTCATAAGGGACCGTTGATTTAACCTTGAGAGTGCTTGTGATTAAATGTTTTTGGATTCTTTCTACCTGTCTCCACCCATGCTTTGACATATTACTTCCCCAGACTTCACACCCATAAAGGGCCACCGGAGTGACCAACAGACCAAAGAGGGTTTTCTTAGTATTCCAGTCCCAAAGCTCAGCTTTCCTACATCTATTTTGGAGCGAGTATGATGCTTTCCAACCTCCTTGAATTCTTTTTGCTCTGCATGTTTCCCAGCTCAATTTGTGGTGAAAATCAATCCCCAGATATTTATATTCTGTAACAATTTCCAATGGCCTCCCTTCAAAAAGAAAGTTAGTATGCGTCCCTTTCCTTTTTAGAGAAAAAATCACGATTTTTGTTTTGTCAATGTTCACTTGCATCCCAACTTCCTGGCAAAAGAGTTCTACAGCTTTTAGATGCTCTCTCAAACCTTGAGTTGTTGTTGATATTAATATAAGGTCATCAGCATATAAGAGCAGCTTCACCACATATTCAAATGAATCGAACACCCCCTCCTCGATATTGTGTAACCATTCTTCAAGCTTGTCGATGTATAGACCAAACAAAGTGGGAGAGAGAGGGCGCCTTACTTGACACCAATGTCACTACCAAAATATTTCGACATGTCTTCTCTAGTTCCGATTTTAGCTCGACTCGCTCATAAAGCCCGTGCACTGCAGCTCTAAACTCGTCTGGAATCCCAAGTTCTTCCATCCTGTTCCAAAGTTTGTCACGAGGGACCGTGTCAAACGCTTTTTTAAAGTCAACAAAACAACAAAAAGCTTCCTCACCTTGAGAATCCCAAACCTTTTCAATCAAATCCCTGAGAGTTATGCAATGATCAATGGTTGAATGTTTAGGTCGGAAGCCTGCCTGTCCTTTTGCTCTTTTACCTTCTCTTTCTGCCCAATTGCTGATTCGGCGCTCTATCATGCCCCCAAACAACTTACCAAACAGAGGATTGATCATAATGGTGCGGTAGTTAGAAGGGTTATTGGCATCCCCACTTTTAAATAGAGGAATAACCACACTGGTCGTCCATTCTATTGGGAACCCTACTTGATTTACATTATTGAAGATTGTTTTTATATGTGGAGCAAGCACCTCGACCCCCCATTTTAAAAATTCACTTCAGAACCCATCAACATCTTGTGCTTTTCCATTAGAAGCATACCAAAATATATAAGTAAGTAGGATCTTAATAATACTAAGTGCACTCCAATTCAATGAGAGCCAATCAAATTTTGTTAAAGCGAGTGCTAAGTAACCACCATTTTATTTTATTTTATGTTATTGCACTTAAAATGACCTTGAAAATTTTTGAGCGCTGTCGTATGTATCTAAGTCTTATGGTTATGACCAGATAGCCCTTTCCTAGATCATGTGCTCAAACGGGCTTTCTAGCGGCGCCTGGATCGCTATCACAAGATCTAAGAAGAAGAAGGGGCGCTTTGAGCCTCCTGTTTCTCATTTAGCTTTGGCGTCGGTGCCTTTGTTTTTAACAATATTTGATGTTTTGTTGTTTTCCTAGGCATGGCCTAGTGTGCTTGTGGCTTTGGGGCATGCTCTCATACCACCCGCTTTTTTTTGAGAGAATCTTGTATCATGTTGCATTTAATATAATATAAGATCTTTTTCATTAAAAAAAAAAAAAAATTGACGTAGAAAAACTTACACATAGCCCACCCCTTGCGAGGTCGAGGTCTAACTTTTACATGCGGATGAAATAATAAAATAGCATGTGTGAGAACAATATTTAGAGGGAACAATGTGAACAAGAGTTACAATGTGGCTAATTGAGTAAATGTTGAGTATTTAATTGTATTATATTTTTAAATTAAATTATTTTAAGTTTAAAATAATTGTGTTTAGTCTAAAATAAAATGTTGAGTTTTAAATTGCATTATGATATATTTATATTAATTTAAAATAATTATATTTAGCATAAAATAAAATGTTGAGTTTTTCTATTATAATAAAAATGGAGTTTATTTATTTGAAGCATTGAAAGGTATTTTGAATTGAAAAAGTTTGATTTTATAAATTGCTACTTGCTAATGGTATTATAAAGTGTTGTGTGTTTGTTATAAATTTTATTTTTATTCAAAGGTTTTGAAACATGTACAACTTATAAAGTATTAGTTTCTAATTTTCACCTCTCAAGAGTTGAATTTTAACTATTCTATGGCACAAAATAGGAAGAATTTTATTTGACTAAATTGGGGGAATCATTTTTGAAAAGTCTAAATGATAGCCACAATAAATATAAACTTTTAAACCAACCAAAAATAGATAAATACATTTTAAAGTTTGTTTGGGTAAAAATGTGCATGTCTAGAGTTTACAACATTTGAAATTTAACATTGGAAAATAATACTAATGTCTTATTCATTGAAAGCATGTTAAATAATAACCAGCTAAAGTCCAATTGAAATGTGTAAGTAACCATGTCAAAGGGACTAATAAAGAAGTTTGGGTGTTAGAAACAATATTATGTCAATACATTTGATCTCATTTGTGATCGTGATTAAAAACCGACACGAAAAAAATGGTGATAGCTCCATAAAGGATTGGCTTGCATCATTTCAAATATAAAACCAAGAAGTAGACTAAAAGAGTGGGAAAAGAGAACATGTCCGAATTCTATCATAGGATTTATGGAGACATGGTGGCACTATATCAAGGAATGCCCAACATATAGCAACATCTAAAGCAAATGCATTGACAACTTCACAAATGATACTCTCATTGCCTTGTTTGAAGAAACTAGCTTAGATAAAACAACAAAAATTATCAAGATTCATAGTAGAAGATCCAACATCAAAAAAGGAATGGATATCTCGCGAAATTAATGGAGGAGTCCTTCTCTCGAGATTTTTTTCACATGGAGCATCCTCATTATGGATTTTTGGTTCCGTAGAATGTTTGGTCCCATGAACATTCTTTAAATATTTCATTTGTTCCTTCAATGTTCCTCTTCTATGATCAAATGCAAAGAACTCGCCTAAATAGTCCACTAGTAATTTTTCCTTATTATTAGGTATAATATTGGTAAATGGATTTTTGCATTGTTTCCTAGTTACTATTAACTAAACATTGCAACATCGCGTGACAACACTCTCGATGTGGAAAGTGGGTTTGCACAAATAATGCATTAAACTAACCATGTTTGGTCATGATTAGGTTTAAACTAATAGAAATCAATATATTGGGCTTAATTATAAGAACAAGAGTATTCTAAAAGCATAGGATAACTTGAATAGTTTAAATGCTTGAAAAGTACTTATACATTAGGATTTTAGAATGACACACAATTATTCACAAATTTGAAAGTAGTTATTAGAAACATGGAATTGAAAACTAGTACAAATAGTGAAGCAAAGAAAATCTAAAATAATCAAGCAAAATGGACCACCTTGACCCGAATTTTTACACTCCTTTAGTGGCGTGAACCTAACCATAACAATGTATTTATGGAAATTGTCAAAAACTATTAACTTAATTCAACCATGTTGGCTAGATTTTATGCATAAATAAAACCTTAAAGTCATGAGATAAATCTCCCTCATTTACCGGTGAGGTTCCCATGTCGATTTGTCAATTAAATTATGCTAAGTATCTATATGGGGTTTTACTTTAACTATGCGGCTCATGAACCATAGTTGTATAGCTTTCGGCAAAGAAGTAAGCAGGTTTTTTAAAGAAAGGAAATATCTAAAGAAGAAGGAAATAATAAAACACAGAGAGAGAAATAGGAAGATGTGCAACCCAATCAATAGATAACAGAGTTGATTGCATACACATAGAAGAAACCAATAGATATCAACTCACGAGAATTATAAGCAAAGGCCACTCGGATCTAGATCTAAAATAACACAAAGTTTATTAGAAGATCTCGAGATAAAAAGCTAGAAACAAAATGCACCGTGACACAAAATTCTCTGAAATCTTCCTTTGTATTTATTTGCTTCAAATAGCTATCGGGGGTTTCAAAGACAAAGTCTGGAACATAAGAATGTTGCTTACAAATTCTCGCCCATTAACCCGAAGGTTCTTCCTCTACTTATAGCATGTAGAGGGGCAATTACAAGTCAGAAGCTTTTAATTGAACTGGCACATGTGGAAGTTGTAAAGGAAACAACTAGCAATCTCCCTCCTAGAATTCCTCTTTGCATGACATGCATGATTTGTAACTGAAGATAGAACCTTCTATTTTGTATGTCTGCCACCTATCTCCAAGTAGTTGACTTCTTCAAGTAATGGCTTTTAAACCAATCACTTAAGTTTTATAATTTAATTGATCGCTCAATTACTTTGTCGAAGGAAATAAGAGAAAGAAGAAGAAAGAGGAAAGTTGCAGTCTTGTCCTTTTTCATATTCTGCATGTAGCTGATTCTTTTGCCTTTGATTCTCACCAAACTAAATGCAGAAGCACCGTTTGATCTGGAAGCGGCTGGATCTGGAATTTTGTTGGAATTTTCTTTGATCTCGAAGCAAATGGATTGTGATTTGCTTGTGGGTATTGCCTTTGACATGTCTTCCCTCTTATCCTTGAAGCTTTTGCAGTTCTTCTCCAGTACATGCATCAGTGCAATGTTTGCCATAAATAACTCATCATTTTTATTTTTAATTACATATGAGCAATTAAAAATTCTAGAAAGCACTCCGGGTGAATGCAAATTCAATGAAGGCTTCAACTGGAAGATTGGAAGCACATGCACAAGATCCTGGAAGGAATTCTCCATGCGGCGACTTCTACACAAAGTTACGTCGAAACAAGAGGATGAATTTTTACCGGAAGCCTTTGCAATTATGAGATCTAGATCTAGATCTGGGCCTATTGACTTCAACAAATCTGAAGTAATGCATGACTCTGTTGAGCTTTCTTTTTCATCCCGCTTTGCCATGGCTGTATCTGTCTTTGTCTGGGAAATTCTTTTTCTCTTTATTCGGCTGAAATTCTTCACGACCGGTGCAAATCTAGATATTTCTTCAGATTCGGAGGATATGTTCAATGTATTAGACATTGATTTAAGCTCCCTTTCTCTTATAAAAGCACTTGTAATGAATTCCTGCAATTAATTCAGACAAAGATGGCAACCGAACATGAACACTTTGGATTTTAATCATAAAAATTGAATATATCAAGTCTCCCGCCCCCCAAAATTTGATGTTTTATTTACATGCAAAGCAAGCATGAATTTTACCAACTTCACCTGAGCACCTGTACCACTATGCAGACAATTATTCAGACACAAATCAAGCTCCTTCAAACCTAGGCGCCAAATTTTGAAGCTTCCCAAAGATGGGAAAATAAACTTCAATGCAAAATCCTCCTTCCTCGGGTGCCAAAACTGCTGTTCAAGCCGCTGCAGTCCTTTGCAAAAGAAATTAATTACACCTTCACTTGTGGCAGCCCATGCTTATATAACCCTTAGCATTCTATAATTAATTGTTGCCCCTCCTATTCCTGGCAATTAATTAATTAATTAATAAGCTTTTCTCTTCAAATGGGGCACCTATTTTGTGCATGCTCATGGCTGCCATTAAATAAATTAAATTTATTTAATTTTAGCCCTCTACTTCCAGTTCACTTAAGCTTCACAAAGGTGCTTTGACCTCATCCACTAAAAATAGGAATTAATTAAATCAATTAATACTTAAAAAGTATTATTCTTCTCCCAAATGGGGTGCACTTTTTGACATGAAGGGGCTGCATTAAATAAATAATATTTATTTAATTTTAGAATGTCTAATTCTAATTTCCTTTATCCACTTTCCCCTTGTTGACTTTTCCACATGCTTGGGCACCAAATTTGGAGAAGGAATTAATTAATTTAATGCATTTAAAGTTGCCCTTCTTTCCCAAAAGGGGTCACACTTTTTGGCATAGGCAATTTCTATTTTTAAAAGTCAATTAACAATGGGATTATTCACCCTACATGGCAGCTCCAAAAATCCCATGATCCACTTAAGTTGTTTGACTTTCATAATGAGATTATTTACCCTACAAGGAAGGTAAGAAAATCTCATCAATGCCTTAAGTGATTTTTATTTTATTTCACAATGAGAATTTTTACCCTGCAAGGCAGGTAAGAAATTCCCACCTGCCTGCTGCCTCCAATTTTCCCATTGTGACTTAAGTGGCATTGTTTCCATGGGAAAAAGTACCCTGCTATCCAGGTACAAAATTCCCACCTGCTTGTTGCTTCCAAAAATCTCATGATCCACTTAAAACCCTCTTTTCCAAAAATGCGGCCTACCCAGAAGAAGCTTTTTTGTGAGTGACTTCATCTTTTTAGAGAGAACCAGACCTCCGGTGGCAAATTCCTTCTGGCATAACATCCATAGGTGATCTCCAAATACTCTAGGCAAAGAATCAGACCAAACCTGGTAAAGGAATTGATCTAGAGAAATTTCACAGAAAATGAAACGGTAAAACACCAAAAACACAAAACGTTGCCAGAAGTCACAAATAAAGCCCATGATTCATTCCTAGTTAAAACCCTACTAGTATATGGGAAAATTGACATGTACGATCACAACAGGGTTAAACCGGAGCACAATTTGCCTCAAACGGGCTCAAAATAATTAAATACAAATTTCCTGCAAGCAAACCCCAACAGAATATAACAATTTTAGGCATCTGGGTATTTGGCGAAATTGGCTAATATGACTCTCTGGGAATATCTTGACACAATACAGACACTTTCTAGCAATAAAAACACAAAACGACCCATTATTTTAAAAGTACAATTTTTTTTACATAGGGTAGTCCCAAATTTCAGGGTGAAATCTAGGGACATCAAACCACCTTGTTCCTCTACTCCTAGGTTTTAGAAACCTCACACTTTTATATAATTTGTTGTGAATCGCCGTGAATCAACGCTTACTCCTTAGAGCCCTAATAAGCTTGTAGAATAACTTGAAAAACCTTAAAAACTAGAAGGATCTTATGGAGATCTATGTTATACATCTATAATTATCAAGCCCATGATAATTTGAATAGTTTTGTAAGCAACATACAACTTTAGTGTAGTTCAACAAAAATCTTATGTAATATAAGTGTCCCAACCCTTACTCTTTCAATGGATGCAACAAGTAGTAAAATGATAGATGTTCTTCTCTAAACTCTTGAATTCTTCTTTTGGCACAAGGATGATATTGAGATAAATAAATTCCATATAATTATATGTCTTATCGTGTATGAATGAGTGTTTGAGTGTATATGAATTGATTGGACTTTTATTAGTCCTAAATGCACTTATGTAAGATATATGGTATTTCCACGATCTATATTACTAGAATGAATGCTTCTTTATTTACCAATTTTTAGATCTAGAAATTGTTACCTTTATTTTATCCAAAAGCATTCGTTATTTCACTTAAATCTTGAATTCAAGTTAGGACCGCATTGGTGCATATGTTGTCGACACACAACGTTGATGGGAGAAAGTTGGCTTCTTATGGTTGTACTTGTAAGCTACAATAATGAGACATGCATGATTACATAATAAACCATGAAGTTAAGCTAACAATGTAAGAATATGCATAGAGTATTCCTAAAGGGGGAAGTACACATGACATATAGGTTAAAGGCCAAGGAGATGGTAAATTAGAACTACACGATTGACATAACGGAGAATATGTGTGACAGATAATGGACACGTGAGTAGGGAGAGGTTTTATAAAGAGAAAGTAAAGAATATCTAGTAGAAACCACATAAACATATATAATGTGTTATTCTCTATCATTATAGAGATTATGGTTAGTAGTGTATGTGTAATAAGGTATCAGTAGACATTTGACAAGAGAAAGTTTATAGTGTGTTGTGTAAACATTGTAAGCTTGGTGAGTTTTGGTAGGGTTTAAACATAATTCATGAAATTTAAGGGTTTTATGCACAAATAAGAGTGAATTACACTTGCATCTTGTAATTTTTATAGAATCACATTAGATACATTATTATGTGCACAATTACGCATAGATTAATATAAGTTTCAACATTCTTTCATGAGATTAACGGAGTTTGAGTGTTTATGCATAAGTAAAACATGTTTTGCTCATAATTTAAGGGAATGCAATAGATTCAGTAATTTAGGTGTTATTTGTGCACTAAGCATGAATGTTGAGGGTTAGGGCTTGAAATAAGGTAATTGCACTATGCCAAGAAGCCATGCATTTTTGTATTCATCGCGTGTTATTCTCTTATAACGAGAGGATTTGTGGTTGTTTTACGTGAGACATTCAAGAACAAGCTTGATTGAAAGTGTTAGCTTAGAAAGTGTCCTCTGTTATCATGTGTGTTAGGGTTTGTCTTACATTATAGTATAAGAGAGTGTGTAAAACTAGGATAAAATTTTGGTTCCATTGTTGAGACCTCGTTTCATTAGTCCATAGGAAGTAGGCATGTGCATGGCTTGTGGATATATGGACTAGGTTACACAAGAAGGCATTGAGACCTAGTTTTAGGACAAGACTATGGAATTTATTTTAATCATAGACTGTTTGGTTAGAGGATGAGTTGTCTGAAGGTGTTTTTTATAGTGTTTTTTGAGCATCTTTATGTGTGGATTGTCACTTACATTATTGGAAAGAGGTGTAATATTACAATAATAAAGGATTGAACTAATATAAGAATAAAGAAGTTGAAGTAGACTAGTGGGGTGTGGATAAGAGTTGTTAATGTGTGACATTGAGGTGTTTTGATTAGCTATGTGTTAGGATTTGTTGCGATAATGTATTCTTATCTAGAACAAGAATAATTCATTTATTAATGAGAACTTAGAGGATAGTTTCTTATCGAGGATTTTTTATCAAAATATGCCTAGTTGATTTATGGTTTGAAATAATGGATGTATAGTGTAGATACAATAATTAGGGAACCATAATTCACATAATTACGTACACAATCTAGAACACCTATTCATAATTACACATGGTCATTCTTATCTTTCTACCAAATTACATTTACCTTTTATCGCTTCATAACCACATACAACCATAAAACAAACCAAAACAAATAAAAATAAATTAATTAAACAACCCAACAACTTAACAAACCCTCTTACGAACTAAAACAACCTAAAACCCAATTGACATTTGAAAACCCCATAAAAAGAAGTATTTGAAACTTATCCCGAAATCAACATCGATCGGTGCGGAGATCGAGGACAATCCATTGAAATGACATCGATCTTATATAAACTAACTCAAGATTTTTCCCAAGGATTTCGACTTTCATCCCAAATTCCCGAATTCATTACAATCAATCAAAGCATCCAAGTCCATTTATACCATGTCTGAGCTCTCTCAGATATCACATTGAACAGACGAGGAATGACCTAGACATCCATTCATAAGTAATCTCTTATTGGAGCTATCAACTTATACCTATATTCAAATCAACTTTGTTTCCATCCCATCAAGGTAAGTCCTTATTTGGAACAACTATCTTCTTTTATCAAATTCAACTTTATCAACCATCAACCTTAGAATTTAAAATAACATTTTGTCTTCTATCAAAATCACGAGCTTTAGAAATTAATCTCCTCAATTTTAACAAGTGACATCAATCACCCAGATCGATAACAATTTGTTGGATCGACATCGATCCCCGTTAAAAATATCCTATTTTACACTTCTCATATATCTTAGCATATTTTCTTAAAATCCTCTAATCACATCTAATCATTTGTTTCTTGAAAACCTTTATTTGCGTTAGATGACTCTTCTAAGAGTATCTTATGAACAAGACACCATCTTGAATTACCAATTGTATTTAAAACCACTCATGTGTGAATAATCTAACATCGAATATGAACTAAGTCTTAGTGCCATCGCTTTCACGGTTGGAAGTTCTCCTCGAACAGTGTGACAAGGCCAACCATTACTAGGAATATGTTTTCAACCCTCCCCATCCTATCATCAAGGATGTTGATTGAGTCCTGTCATCCAGACATTACACATCTTAATTTTTCTATTCTATATCATTTGTAATCTTGTCATGATTTCCAGCTTAATTGTCTAAAAGTGAGTTCACACTCGTCAAAGGAAGCCCTTTGGTTCCTAGGATTAGCCTTTGCCAAACAACTCACCATATTGTTATCTAACATCTCCTTGTTAAGTTGTTTATTTATGTGCGGGTTTTTAATTCTCTCGGAAGAAGGGTCTCTTACGCCCGTTTGGATCCATACATTTTGACATTGTCGACACAAGTATCGTTAAACCCTGTTATTTTCTCGACTTGTAGAGGTTTGTTTCACTTAACAAGGTCAAATCTTAAAATCCACTAAAACATATACAAAAGAAAATGCAAATAGAGAAAACAACATACAATGAAATGAAATGCAAACCTTCCTGAGCAAACTCCTTACAACCTTAGATTGGACCAGTTGAAGAGTGGGGCCGAGTGACACTCTTATTAGATCCTGATGAGAGATTGGTTTTTCTGATATGTGACTACTCCGGAATGACTTTGAATGGAAGTAAACTCAACTATGGGCAATGTAAAGGGAGTGATGATTGATTGATTGAATGAATGAATGGATTAGTGATGAATGTGTGATCAAATGGGTAAAGACAACAATACTATCTCTTTGGAAGTATTTTGGCATAATGTCAGTACAATTTCTCAAGCTCTGGATTATGAAAATGAAAGGCAAGAAGCTTATTATTTATAAAAGAAGGAAAAGCTTATGGAAGGTTATCAAATGTAGAATCTAGAACTGGCCAGGATCAATGACCTTTGATGTCTTCTCAAGGTTGATCCATTCTTGTTCTATTGAAGGAAGTTGGCAGATGAATGAGGATTAAATGAAGTTTTTAATTTAATAAAAGCCTTTTCTTGTGGATTTAATGATTTAATTGATTTATTCCAAAGTTGGTTGTATGTGTAATTTATTTAATTAGTTGGAATATTTGACCAAGTTTGTAGGGTTCTAGAACTTGAGTGGGATGACTAGTCAACTTGAGTGAGTTGGCTAGTGAAGTGGAGATGAGTGGAAGGTGAGTAGATAATTGATTTTTATTGGATTAAATAGCTAATTAAATTAGCTAAAGGGGGCATGGTATGTTTTGAGTGTTGTAGAATTAATTAATTAATTATAGAAGTGGGATATAGGTAAATAATATCATTTTTAGGCGTTGTGTGGATGGTATAACTATAAAGGGGTTATTTTAATGATCATGATGGATTAAAACTTTGGTTATGATGATACGAGAGAAATGTTGTAAAAAGTCATTAAATAACATAATGTGTTGAATAACATTGAAAATGGTCATAGGATGGTTGCACAATGATTATGGGATCTATTAGAGTTTATTGATATCGATGAAAAAAATGCACAAGTAATTGTAGAAATCAAAATAACTAACAATAAGATGCAATATGATCAAGAACTCACAAGACAAGAATGACTCCAAATCAACTCAATGCTCCATAGGATAAACTGATGCAAGTGATGTACATATAAGAGGTGAATGTGCAACCTCCTCCTAGATCAGTGGGGAATAACTCTCACTAACTGATACTAGAAGTAGAGTTGACTCCACACAACTAGTAAGCTAACTCAACACAACTGGTAAGCTAACTCAACATAACTGGTACACCTAAGCAAGCATATCCCATGAGTGTAGGAAATCTCCAAGTAAATAAACAAATACAAGGAAAATGAATATCCTACACTAACACCCCCATAAGCACAACTTAGGTGGGTAGTGAAAAAGGAAAGTGGGTCCCGAAATAATGGCTTTGATGAGGTACCCATGTACAATGGAAATCTCTCATAAAGATAGAGTAAAAGGAGAAAACCCAGTGGGAAAAAACTCCCCCCTAAAAGAGAGACAAAGGAAAGAAGGTAGAACTAGAAAGCCCTACTTAAAGATGATGAAGTTGTTAATGTGGATAAAAGAATTGGGTCCCGACAACAAGGCCATGTTAGGTACCCAAGTACATAAAAAGATGAAATGGGAAGAAATAAGACAACCTGATAAGAATCCAAAATTTGATGAAGCACTTGATAAAGAATCTCCAACAAGTAGAACTTGCTCTAAATATTTCCCTCCAATAAGTAAAACCGCATGAACAAATATGTCCAATATTGTTTTAAAACCATCGGTTGGCCAAACATGCATAAAAAAAATAGAGGACAAAGTCAACTCTGAGCAGAGGTATGGAGAAGTTGTTTGAACATGCCATGCTCAAAGAGTATTACGGGAATCCACAACTGCTACAAGGAAGACACAAGTGATCCTCAATATGGATTCCGGAAATAGGTGCCTTTTTAGATACCCATTTATAATGCATGCACAAAATTATTCTCAAGAGAAACACGTGCACTAAATGTGCTTATTGCAGAAAAGAAGAAATGAAACAAACAAGTCATAATGGGGAGTTTGGTCTCCTACCAAATTGGGCCCCACCCTCTAGTCTTCAAAATAGATTTCGGAAAATGAACCAAGTGATCATTGTATTTTTCTTCATCCATTGCAAAAATCCTCCCAAAATGTGTCACTTTATAACTTAGCGTGTTTTACTGAGTCCCCGGTGTGTTTTGACAAGAACCCCCAAAATTATTTTTATAAAGTAGTGTGTTTATAAAATAAATTAAGCCATCATGTAGAGAATGAAAACATTTACTTTTGACCAAAGCGGTGCTCAAAGCTAAGTCATTGATCAAAAGTTATAAGCAAATACAATTTCCCATAAATAATGGCTTATTTAATTAAAATTTTGCAAACTAATTTTAAAAATTCTAGAAATGAGAGGAAAGGGGGCCGTGTGTATACTAGTTATAACCAAGATGGAATAGAGAACACAATGGTTTAATTTTTGAGGGGGAATTGGCCTCCTGCTAACTTGGGCCTCACCCTTCATCTTCGTCCCGTGAAGATACAAACAACTAAACAATAAAATTCCTCCTTTTACAATTTCAACTTCTATCCCAAACACAAAGTGTTTTTGGAATAATTAAGAGTGAAATTGAAAATAAAAGGTTTTGTTTAGTTGTGTTGATGGGCCCACCAAATGAAATGTGTTGGTTGCTGGTTTTAGAGTTATCCAACCCTAGACTGCATTAAACTTTGCTTGTTGCTACTAGGCACCACCAAAAACCAAAAAACTAGTCATATGCAGGTCAATACAACTATTTGAAGGTTGAATAAGACTAGATCAGAGATTTAGAGCAGATTTCAACACACCACAAGTAGATTTAGACCATGTAGAGGTGTTTTTGCATGCGTGGGGCATTTTTGGATGTCCGGGCATTTTTGCATATTTCAATCCAAAAAAGTAGTGTATAGGTTAAAAACACCCTCCCCAGGCTTTTGTTAACCCTCCAACATTGTTTTGTTGGGCAAGGATGCAACCCAGATCTACAAATGAGCCAAAACATGTCTCCAAATAATAAAAACACCCTCAGAACTACAAAAACGCCCTTAGAACAACAAAAAATGTTTTCAAAATAGCTGAAAGTGCATAGGAAGAGCAAATATGTGGCTTAAGATGCAAAAAAATGCCCTCTAATAGAAAAAAATCCCTTGTATATGCTAAAACGTCCCTTTATTGCCTAAAATCTCCTTCAAATGGAAAAATTGAGCCTTGGATGGATTACATGAGCCATGTAATGCACTATGGAGGCCTTGATAGGTGCGCACCAACATTAACCAATAAAAACCAATAAATCAAACACCCAACACCAAAAATCACAACCATAAAGAACTAAGACAGAGTCAAATCTATTTGCACATGAATTGTTAGTTTCACAAACAGATTTGAAAACTACAAATAACTCAGTAATGGAAAACGTATCACCAGAATCACTCTAATACCATATTAGATTTTCTAGATCTCTGATGGAAAAAAAATGCATGAGTAATTGCAGAAATCAAAATAACTAACAATAAGATGCAATATGATCAAGAAATCACAAGACAAGAATGGCTCTAAATCAACTCAATGCTCCATAGGATAGACTAATGCAAGTGATGTACATATAGGAGGTGAATGTGTAACCTCCTCCTAGATCAATGGGGAATAACTCTCACTAACTGATACTAGAAGTATAGTTGACTCCACACAACTAGTAAGTTAACTCAACACAACTGGTAAGCTAACTCAACATAACTGGTACACCTAAGCAAGCATATCCCATGAGTGTAAGAAATCTCCAAGTAAATAAAAAATATAAGGAAAATGAATATCCTACACTAACAAGATCATATGGCCATTTTCGAGTTTATAATGTGTAATGAATATTTTTAGGGTGTCTATATTTATCACTCTTTAAAGTGTTATTACAAAGTAATAGCATTTTAAAGATAGTAGACATATGTAGATAAATGAGCAGATGACAAATAATTATGGTAGACTTCACGAGTTTCCCTCATGAAGCATTTGGATGCCCTAACGAGTCTATATTTTTCTAAGGAAGTGTCCCCTCAAACAAATAGATGACACAATAAAGCGGTGGACAAACGCTTGACAGGAGGAATAAGAGACTGCATTGCATGAGAGAGACTGACAAAACAAGCTCATAAAATGAGAAATAAATGGTCAAAGGCCAAAATTAGGGTTGGAAGAAGGGTTAAATAGAAGGGTGGTTTGGTAGCAAAAATCATCGGTTTTTGTTATTATAGGTTTGTGCTTTCGAGAGATGATTTTTTTACTTATGAGATTGCGAGATGATGATTTTGATTGTCTTGTTTATTTACACACATTTATTCTCTCATGGATGTATGTCATTTTATTCATGACTTTATTGTTGGAAGCAAAATCATTGGGAGTGAATCAACGAGTAATAAAACTTTTCATTCACTGAAACAAGTTCATCCATTAACCATTCGATTAACCATTAAACATGTACTCATAATAGCATAACCATAGAAGAGAAAATGCAAGCACATCAACAAAATAACACAAGATGTAAGTGGGAATACCTTAAGGGGAAGAAAACCCACTAAAACACAACTTTATTAGAGAAATGAATCAAATTTAGTTGAGCACCAACTCAACAAGGAACACCAACCCCTAGGTTTAGTAGAGCATCAACCCTCCAAAGAGCACCAACCCCTATCTTTAGTAGAGCACCAACCCTACAAGGAGGCACCAGACCCCAAGATGACTCACAACCAACCAAATCTACCTGATTTGTTTGTCACCTCTGATTTGTTGACACAAGAACTAGTGATTTCTCTATTAAGCTCACTCTCCTTCCTCCTTCAAATCCACTCACTATGTCAACTCGATCTAGATCTTCTTCACCAAGTTGATTAGGTTCTATAACTTTCTCTCTAACACTTGCACATACTCTAGAATATCCACACACACTCAGCCCTATCTTAAAGGTCACACATACCTCTTTCACCTCTTGGAATCACCCCTCTAGCTCGCACTTTTCCTTACTTTCACAACTAACTCAAATGAGCTTTTTTATTTGCTTTTATACATGTCTCATGTTTATATCACCTAGGTCAGACATCATAGAGAAAATATCATCTTAAAAACTTAAAAACATCCTAAAAAAACATTCATGAGATCATTTAGGCCGTAAACACCATCTAGAATCTTCATTTCTGTATTAGGACCCAAGAAGCCCTAATACACTCCAAGATCCTACTCCCTAAAACCAAGTTACTTGAGCTAAAGAGACTTTCACCAAATCTCAAGGACCACTTAGACATGATTTATAAGACCACTAGAAACCTCCAAAGCTTCTATACCTCTTCACCATCATCCCACATAATGACACCACCTTTAAGAGCAATAATCCTCACTAGGTCTATGAACTACAAACCCAATCCTCAACGATGAGGCTCAAAATATCATCAAATCATTTCAACCATGCAAAAACGGAATATGGATAAAAATATCATGACCTAAGGATCATCATCAACTATTCACAACACCATCACTTGGATTGTAGAAGCCTAATAACACGTCTTGAACTAGGTCACTGAAGCGCCCCAAAAATAGTCTTCAAACATGAAGCTCAAACACCATCACAACACATAATCATGCAACCAAAATAGGTATATAGGCTGTTACATGACCTCAAGGTCATCACCATATGATTTAAACACCATCGCTCATGTCACCAAAGACATGAACATTTTAGTGCCAAAAACAAATATTGTTGCCAACAACAAGAAAATCACAAATTTTCTTTCAAATCCTTTGAAGGTCATCAAACACGATCACAAAAACTGATCCAAAAACTCAGAAATGCATTGCAATATTTGAACCACATCGTTGGACCCAAATTATAGCAAACCACATTCTTGAGATAGACTCACGAAGCATTGATTCAGACTCAAGAAGCAAATAGAACAAACTTGAGACAAACTTGAGACACTCGGGGTAGTCTTTGAAGGATGTATTACATCAATCAACCAACACTACTATTACCATACTAAGACAAACCATAAACTTTAGACAAACTCCGAAGCATTCGAACAAACTTTAAACATACTCCAAGTATTTTGTATGAGACTTCAAAGCAACAAACAACACTCTGAGACACTTGTGAGTATCTCCACACCTTATCCTCATACTCTCCACATTCTTACAATGCTCAACTAGCTTTTCTACAAACATGTAATCCACCATGGCATACCTCATCCTATTGACTTGTCCTCAAAACCAAGCACTTGAACATGATTGCACCAACCATACTAACCTAATCGTGACTTCATCACTCTTACCCAACTATAAGATCGTTCAACACACTTCATGACTTCACTACTTCATCCATCTACTTTAACAAGACACTCCAAGCCTTCATACTTACCCAAGACTCCTCAAGACACCATGTAACCTCTTGAAAAAAATCAACTAGACACTACCAATCAACCTTCATGCTTCTTACTTCATTTGACATCAATAATACCTTAGACATCAATGACATCATCACACTTTGACATCAATGACAACATAATGCCAACATTGATATGTTGTTAAGTTAATGATGGTAGATGCTTTATATGATAGACATTTTGATAATTATTTTTGGATTTGATAGTAATTGTGATGAAATGATGATGGGACTGACCTTGCTTATAGCTTTAGTGTCCATTAAAATTTTGTAATTTAGAGAAACCTACTTTGTTTTTATACACTATAGTTTGCACCATGATTATTAAATAACCATGATGAGTAACCTATTTTTTGCGTAAACAAACACACAAAAAAAAAGAAAAAAAACCCAATATACACAATAAATGTATGCACCATGGCTATAAATGAACCAAGATGACAAACAATAAACTTGTAATTGGTCAACAACTAACTAAGAAAAGTAACAATGCAACACAACTTTACATAAAGACATTTAACTTTGTCCCTAATGTGTTCCATAGTGATGATTGATTGATTTGTTTTCCCCCAAGCAAGGATGCATGCAAGGGGTAAGATGATTCAAGATTGATTGGGTCATTGCCCCTAAGCAAGGATACATGCGAGGGAGAAAATGAGAGCCGAGATACTTGGACCGGACACTAGGATAGGAGCCAATGTATTGATTTTTGGGATTTTTGGTTTTCACAAATGTTTAGGTGTTTTTGGATGGTTTTTTCGTTTTTTTGTAGATTTTATATTGGTTTTAGATGTTTTTGGTAGATTTACAATATTTATTTTCCTTTTTTTTGGGAATTTTTGACTAGGTATCAATGTAAGGGACCTAGTTGTGATAGTGATCATGAGAAGTGAAAGTGACCATGGACCCATTCTCGAACTCGCGTAAGAACTAATAGTCTCATCGATATGTAGATATGGATAGAGTGAAGATGGATGATACAATATATGGTAAACGTCTTGACTGTTTGGAACATAGGACAATAGAATACATGAGAGGTGATAGGATAGGATAGACAAAAGGAGATATGGGAACATACATATGTAAATGTTGCACGTTGGGAACTCATTTTCAAATAATATTAAATATTTCATTCCATTGGTAGAATGTATCATAAATGATATATATTGATAGGATGTCTTAATCCACCCTAAAATCCACGTAACTAGTAAGATGCGAGGGATCAACACTTAGATCCAAGAAGGACGTGAGACACATATGAAAGTGAATGGAGTAAATACATGAAGTTTAACAATGGTCTAGGCGGGAAATTGTGACTCATCTCCGATTACAATTACCTAATTGACTCTAAGATGATTTTCACTGTATAGGTCTTGACTAATATTAGACCTGTAGGTGGCCTACTATTGACAACATCTAGTTTAAGGAATGATTTTCTCTCCAAACGTGGTCATCTAAATTGTTTCTTTATAATTTTGTATGATTAATCACCATTGATTAATATTGTCTGAAGGCTTTCTTTCTCTTGTCTTTTGGAATGACCCCCTACGTTTTGCTTTACATGCCCCTAGTAAGAGGGAAGGGATCATCACCAAATAAAAACATAAGTGAGTAACGACATCTTCCTCCTTTCCTATCCTCATGTTATTAGTAAGAAGTGTGGGATCATCACCAAAGAGTGGGAGGGATGAAAGGTGTAACTATTTGCAATACTCACATATGTATGTCAGTATGCATGTGAAAGGAATTTCAACAATTTGAAATTGGTATTCACTACATCCTTTATTCAATTGGTATTCTCTAATGAATTAGTGGATGTATTAGATGATGTATAAGGTGGATTATTGGATGTATTTGGTAGGTTATTAGGCGTAGAAGGTATGGAGTTAATATCAAGATTGTTTACGCCAATTTTGGAAGAATATTTGAAAGTGTATCAGGATCAATACACATGGTTTCATAAAATAGGATGATACGAGGTAGAGTGGATTTTTTGCAGATGGGAAATAGTTTTCCTGTCTATACCTTCCCTCAATAATTCTACAATACTTGAAATTTTGGTTTGATGTGTAACGTGACTTCTTTACCTTGATAGGGAATTTAATACATTGATGGTATGTGGATGGGATGACCTGCATGACATGGATCCATGGGCGACCAAGGAGGATGTTGTAAGGAACTTCCAAGTCCACAACGTGACACAAGGTTTCCAAGGTTATTGGTCCAATATTGAGTGAAAGTGTGATTGTTCCTATGGATTATCTCTTATGATTATCATACCCACAAATAGTTATGACATCAATACCAAGACTTTCTTCAATATAATCAAGGCATCACAATAGTTTCATGGAGCATATATTTAGCACATCTCCATTATCCACGAGTACTCATTTTATTTTATGGTGGGTGATAAATGCTTTAATATACAAGAAATTATTATTAGTGATATCTGGGTTCAAAAGGTTGCGAGGATCAAATGATAAGATAAGACTATTGGGTAAAATATTTGCAATCAAGGCTTGAAATTATTGGGTGTCGATATCCTTAGGAACATGTGCATCATGTAGTGCATGAATAAGGATGTATTGAAACACAGATGATGTCTTAAGCAACTCCATGAGGGAGATTTATGCAGATGTCTTCTCTAATTGTTTGATAATATCATAAGAATCGGAGGAAGATTTAGTATTGGATGTATGTTTTGGATCAGGAGTAGAATTAGGATTAGATGTTTGAGGTACTATAGACGTGAAAGGTTTCTTTACTTTACAGAGAACCAAAACCTCTTTTTGTTGCATTGTTACTACATAATTAGGAGTGTGGATTTTGACAGTAGCCACAAAGTTAGGTGTGTGATCTATAAATGAAATGATGGAATCAAATTAGACATTGTTTGAGTATTGACCATTGTCTTTAGCTTTGTCATTCGTACCATTTTTTGGAAAGGGGTCTTGAACACTTTTAGTTTCTCCTTTGGTGTTTTAGTGTTAGATGTGTTTTTGAATTCTATATCTCTGCGGTCAACTAGATCTTGGATGCAATGGTGGATTTTTATACAATGATCCGTATGGTGTCCTTTGATACATGGTACTCACAATATTCATCTTCTTTGTACCATGTTGGTTTCAGATTACCCCTCTTTAATGGGTCATGAGATTGGATAAATTGTCATATCCACACTTGCTAAGTGACTTAGTACACTAGAAATGATTTCTCTAAGTGGCATGAATTGTCATTGTTTGAATTCACGAAGAGTGGTTTCTTTACTAGGAACAATGATGGGTTGATTAGTGGACTTGTTTGATTTTGATTGAATGTTTTGAACATTTTGAATGTGGTAAGAATTAGTGATCTTGTCATTCACAATGTTACGGTTTTGATTGATGAATTTTGACTTGTCTTGATTTTGATTGTTATCCTTGTTAGGTTGATCCTGTAAAGAGTCTTGACAGGGCCCTTAACAATGAGGGATCACTTGATTTTTTCCTTCTCGATTACTTCCTCAAAGTTGGTTAAGCAATGCATTTGTATTTGGAATGATAATTTAGGATTGAGATTAGGTATGAAAATGCTCACTAATTATTTTTAGGAATTGAACAAGGGAATCGAATTGCGACCCTCATCATATTTGGAGAAATGATGTGAATGTTTCATTACTTCTTTTCTTTGTGTTACAAAGGTCCATCATAGTGACCTCGAAATCTAAGTTAAAAGAAAAGTGTTTGACAAAATTTTCCAATAAATTATCGAAAGTAGTAATGGATCCTTTAGGAAGGTGTAAAAACCAATCTAAATCTTATCCTCCTAAAATCTTAGGAAAATACACAAGAGGTATAGTAAGGTACTTTTGAGTAGGGCATGAATAACTCTTTAATGTGCTCTTTTGGATCACCTTTCCCCTTTTATTTGTCAAATTTTAGAGTCTAAAATGATGGAGGAAATGGTATATGCAACATATATTTATTAAATAGACAAGGAAAAAACTCTTCAAAGTTAAACTGTTTGGTTTGTTTTTGCAATCCCATTAGCATTTCTTTCATGTTATTCCACTCTTGTGTGAATGGAGAGTTTGTGTGGGTGTTTATGACTTCATTGGTTTCTTGACTAGGTTGTTCTTTTTCTTCATCGTTTGAGTTTTTGGTAACTTTAGAAGCCATATGGGAGAGTTGTTGTGCCATCTCATGGATTTTCTCTAATAAGGATTCATTGGATGTTTTTATTGAATTGTTGGATTTTTGATTTCATTTTCTTGATTCGGGTTTTTCTAGGAGATGTTGCAAGTTATCTTCACCAAAATCCAATGGTAGTTTTGCTCCCATTTCTAAGATGTGAAGAAGGTACGACATTTTTTTGTCTCAATAGTTCATCTATTTATTCTTTTTCTTCTTCAATAAGCTTGGGTTGTTTGGCTTCATTCTCTTCATCAGAACTATATTTTCTAAGAGGGTTGACTCTATCAAAGTTATCATAGATATTGTGGATTTTGTTGTGAGTAATCACCATTTTGCTAAAGGTAAGAACCTAAAGTGAAGGGTGAATTTGTGGTTTTGACAAGCTTAAAAGTTGGATAAGTGTTGGATTATTTTCAAGCTCATAGGATAGTATTGGATTTTTTTACTTGGTGCTAACTTGTAAATGTGTTTAAGGAATCAAGTTTAGTTTGATCAAAGGGTGTGTATCCAAAGGATAAAATTTCATTTTGGATTAGGTAGATTAGATTTTTGATTGGATTGGATGGATTTGATTTTGATTGTGTTGTGGAACACAATTTTTGATCTACAAGTTTTGATTCAAAATAATGTTTACAAACAACAAGTAAGCAATGATATTTGATTTGATTTGGCTTAAAGGAAAAATACCACTGGAAAATGCAAAGTTATGATAATGCAATCAAGTAGAATGTTGTGGAGTGAATGAATGCAAAAGAACTTACAAATCCCAATAAGATGCGTCTTTCAATATATCCTAGACATGATATACCAAATATGTATGGGGAAAGAAGTGATACGAGGAACCCTTGAAATACTGAAAGAGACTCACCTAATCAATAGTAGCCCTCTTAGAGGAGTGAATCGCCACTCCAATGATGGGTTTTATGATTAAGTGGTAGGGTAATGAGGGAATGATATGTGAATAGTGTCTTTATTTCTCCCCAAAGATTTATAGGGATGATGCCAAAGACTTAACTATTATAAATATATTAGGAATATGCTCACAACAACTAGTCATGACAACTTTACATGTAAGTAGGAGATAGATGTGAGGAAAGCACTTGAAAGTTGTTTGAGATTAGGTCTCAAGTGCAATAAAAATGTACAATATGATTGGTGCATGATAATGAATTCCATTTCACTTGTGTAGCTAAGTGGTGATGAAATCCATGTCACTTTGTGCTAATACAAGTATGAGTGTTTAATATGCAAGTTCTTTCCAACTTTGACAAAAACATGAGTGTAAAAAATGACAAGCATAAATAAAATATATACTTTAATTTTTAGCAAAGTTTTTAAGCAAGAAGGTCTTGCATGTAAATGTATTAGTAGTTTGATTTTTTTAATGATTTTGGCTTAGTTTGGAAATCTTTGACTTAACAATTCTGCCTAACAAGATTAGCCAAATACAAGATCAATATGAAATAATTGCAATTGTTTCTAATTCTCAAATTCACCCAAGGGGCACGAGAGAAGAGCATATGTGGTTTAGGTTATATAAATCTTACATTAGCAAATAAGGCAAGTTAGAAAACAAGCTTAGAAATGAAACGAGCAAGAAATAAAATGAGTTAGATTTAGAAATGAAACATGTTAGATTAGAAATGAAGCAAGTGTAAGAAAAATAATATAATAATATTAGTAATCACTTTTGATTCTCAAGTTCACCCAAAAAGGGTGCGAGAGAAGAGTATACACAATTTTAATCTGTAGGAATGAAATGTTAGAAATGAAAGAAAACAAGAGAACCAATGCAACTTGGTTAGAAAAAATGATCAAAAGACGTGTTAGATTCTATTTTCTATGAAAACATGTAGGAATTGTTAGAGAATTGAAAAAAATAGGAAATCAATTGCTTGAATTCTAGAAATTTGTAAAAAATTAAAATGTTACACAAAATGCTAATACAAAGAATAAGCATGGAAACACAGATTTAGTTGAATGGAAATGCACTTGAAAATCATATAAATGCACTTTAAATATAACGCAAATGTACCTTGTTTGAATGTTAATGCATAGACCGAAAAGCGAAACGTAGAGAGGAGAACATAAACATAAACTCCGTTATTGTCCACACAAAAACATTGAACACAAAAATGACATTATTAGTACACTAGTACAACTACCACACATAATAACGCAAAGAATAAAATGTAAATGCATACTACAAAAATGCAAATGAAAGTAAACATAAACATAGGTAAATGTTAAAAAGACATAGACAACGATACACTAGTGTAGAGACTAAAGCGAAAAACACAAACCTACAAAAAGTTTTATAAAAGGCACACTAGCTCGCATCACGACTATGTTAGTGTAAGGAAAACCAAAGAAATGTAGAATAGCTAGCTAGAACAAAAAATGTTAGAAAATAACAAAAAATGTATTATTTTGAAAAACTACTCTCAATCCAACTCATAATGTCCCAAAATTTTTCAAGAACATCCAAAACCAAAAAGAATATGAAAATGATATTATTATTTTTAAATATGATCATAATTTGTGGGGATCCCATTGGGTGTTCTAGAATGTATACAAGATAAAATACAAACAAAGAAATAAACATACAATGAAATGAAATGTAAACATTCCCAAACAAACTCCTTGTAACCTTATATTAGACCAACTGAAGAGTGGGGTCGAGTGACACTCTTGTTGGATCTTGATGAGAGCTTAGTTTTTCTTATATGTGACTGCTCCAGAATGAATCTGAATGGAAGTAAACTCAACTACGAGCAATGTAAAGGGATTGATGATTGATTGATTGGACGAATGAGTGGATTAGTGATGAATGTGTGATCAAATGGGTAACATAATAGTACTATTTATTTGGAAGTATTTTGGCAGAATATCAATACAATTTCTCAACCTCTAGATGATGAAAATGGAAGGAAAAAAGCCTATTATTTATAGAAGAAGGAGAAGCTTTTGGAAGGTTATTAAATGTAGAATGTGGAATTGACTGGATCAATGACCATTGATGTCTTTTTAAGGTTGATCCATTCTTGTTCTCTTGTAAAAATTTGGCAGATGAATGAGGATTAAATGGAGATTTTAGTTTAATAAAAGCCTTGTCTTGTGGATTTAATGATTTAATAAACTTATTCCAAAGTTGGTTGTACATGCAATTTATTTAATTAGTTGGAATATTTGACCAAGTTTGTAGGGTTCTAGAACTTGAGTGGGATGACTAGTCAACTTGTGTGATCTAGCTAGTGAAGTGGAGATGAGTGGAAGATGAGTAGATAATTGATTTTTATTGTATTAAATAGCTAATTAAATTAGCTAAAGGGGGACATGGTATGTTTTGAGTGTTGTAGAGTTAATTAATTAATTCTAGAAGTGGGATATATGTGAATAATATCATTTTCGGATGTTGTGTGGATGGTAGAATTGATAAAGGGGTTATTTTAATGATCCATATGGATGAAAACTTTGATTACGATGATATGGTGAAATGTCACAAAATGTCATTAAATAGTGGAAAATAGTAGATGTATCGAATATCATTGAAAATGGTCATAGGATGGGTGTCTGACAATGATTATGGGATGATATGGGAATTTTCGAGTTTATAATGTGTAATGGGTATTTTTAGGGTGTCTACAATGGACATGGAGGGGTAATTTTTGTGGCTAAGTCATTTGAAGGTGATAGTTAGAGTTTTACATGGTTGTAATTGAAGCTATGGATAATATTGCTACAAGATAGCTAAGGTTGAGGAGGTACACATAAATTTGATGGAGGGAGGTCGAGATAATGGAACCTAAGAGCATAAAGAAGTCAACCCACGAGCATTCCCCAAAAATTTCAATGGAAATAGAGGGCATGAAGATGGCTTACATATTGAGGACCATCTAAGAGAGTGGTACCAAAAATTGAGGCTTTTCCGAGTTGTGCGGTAGTGGTCATAGAAGTGAAGGTGAAGCTCATGTGGAAGAGGATGAGTATGTAGAATTAGAAGATCCTAAATAGAGTTGACAACTAGTGGATGTTGATGTACAACATGATTCTTTGATAGGAAGAGTGGTTAAAAGTATAGGTGAATCGGGAGAGAAATAGTTATAGGTAGTTAAGAAGATTTTTGGTGGAGTAGATAGTATGATTTGAGGTTGGGAAAGGAGTTTTAGAGTCGAAGATGATAAGGAGATACATGCACCAATTATAAGTTTGGAGTAGACTAAGATATTTTTGATGGTGTAGAATGTGGTAGTGAATATTCTTATTAGAACACAACCGTGATTTTTCTACCCATTAAACTTGATTTTGTTAGAGTATAGAGGCATAAAGATATCATATAATATGCCCCTATGTGTGAACTATCATGGATGTTTAAGCGTGTAACTTCATATGAAATAAAGACAAGTCTTTTAGATTGACATTTCAAGAAGGGGTGCACATTTCATACATGCAATTTGATCCAAATCAGACATTAATATATTTTAATGCACGAAGGAAACTTTTATACACAATTCCACATTCGAAGGTTAAGTAGGAAAGTATTTTTGTACTAAAATAAATTAAGAAAGATCATATGGAAAGTGTATGTTCATATGATACACACTTTAAGATGTCGATGTCAAAGATTTCCTATGTTATTCACCCTTTACAACATGTGTAATGGTTTTTTGGAGGGTTATTGGCCCCATTTCAAAAACGACTAATCATAAAGAATTTCAAGGATCCATACAAGTTCTTAGATGTTCTGTTGGAGGTAGAGATCATAGGAAATTTCGAAACAACCATTAGCCTATTTTTGGAAGCACAATTGTCTTCCATGACATCACAACTTTAGAAGTGTACCCTTGTATGATCAAGTGGATGAAGTTAAGTACTAGTGGTGATAGAGGAAAATGTCATTGTCGAGATGAGAACAAGGGGGACATTAGTTTTTTTAACCAAGATCTCATGGCAAACCTACAATTGAATGGGTTTGACGTGAGGAATATTTGATTAATACATAGTCCAAAGTGAATATTTTAGCTAAATATGTGTGAATTAGAATGTGAAAACCTATATTGTATTTACAGAAGCACCCTTTACATGACCAACAAGACCATATCTACGTCAATTAGTGTTGTGCAAAATGTGGAGATTGAGTATTATTCTCTTGTGAATTTGAAGTGATTGATATGGTAGGAAAGGATAAATACCCCATAAAAATAGAAAGACCAAGGTGTTGTGATTGTAAGAAACACACGAGGTTCAATAAAATGTATATGAGTTTTTAATATGGGGAACAAAGGGTTGTGATCCCCTAGATAAGAATATTTTTCCCATGTATAGAACCTCTGTGAGATGAAGATGAGATAAACTTGTATAAAAACTCAAAGGAAGGAAATCAAATGGGACCAAGAAGAAACTAAATTTACAAGATTAGCTTATGAAATATGGTTGTAAGATTCCTATAATATCATTAGTCGAGGTTGCACATGAGTAAGAAGATGCCAAAAAAATAGACCAAGAAGTGGGTTATCTAGTCCAATGAGTGGATTAATCACCAAGAGGATTTGTCAAGTATAAAAATGGGTAAAGAATGACGAAGGTATAAACCTCTCAAACACTTAAGTAATCAATTATGTAGTGGGTAAAGAGAGATAAGGAGAGTGTAGTAATAACTTCATATATGCCTAAGACCAAAGTTTTTCATATGGAAGTTGCATAAAAACTTTGGATGCTTGATTATGGATAGGAAGAGACTGAATTTTGATTTAATGGACACATATTCAATAAGAAAGGAGATTGAGCAATTAAGTGCACAACCGGTAGCCTATGAACATAAGCTAATAGAGATCAAGGAAAACAAGACTAAGAATATTAAGTCGATGTAAGATGAAGTGCACAAAAATAAGGTGGATAAGGCATTTGAAAAATAAGAGTTGTCAAGGAAATGAACCATGAAGGAAACACAAAAAGACATCAATGTCTATTACAAAAATAAGTAATAGATGGATATATTTAGTAGGCACGATAATATATCAATGATTTAATCTAATTTGAATTAAATCCTTATTTTAGAGTAACTACTGTAACAAATTATATTCAAGTAATTAAGTACAATAATGCACAAGCAATAAGCATTCAAAGATGTAACACCCTAAGAAAATAAGAAAGAAAGATGACTTAGTTGATTTTGTGCAACATGTGAATGATCTGGACTACCCGAGTCTTGAATCTATCTTGGAACATTATCGAAATGGCTCATTTGAGGGTATGAGAACTTAGGACGGTGTCAAACATAAGTACTCATAGGAGGATAAGAGTTCCCCATGCGCTAGTGACTGATATGGGCACTTGTGTCTACTCAGATGCTCAACATTTGGTCTTTTCTAGGTCATAAGATCTTCGATGTTAGTTGTTCTTTATCACTTTGGTTTCACTTGTTGGATCACCGGTTGTACCTTTAACCTACAAAATAGATGAATACTTACACATGCCCATAAACCACATCAAATCTAATAAAAAATATGTTGAATGGGGAGTCGAGTGGCTCCGATGTTCACCAAAAGAGTAAACTTATGACCAAGCACTACACTACATATCAGATTCCATGTGGTTATTTGTGTGTGTATATTTGTTTTGTGCCCTTGTGCAATTTGTACGATGATAACGGGCTAGATCTAGATTGTTCCAAGTATGCAAAATGTGTGTGAGGAAATATATGTGCAAGAATTAGTTAGCTATGCAAGTAAAATCAAGACTAACACCTAATAGCCTCAATACAATGCTAAACTAAAATCTATGCACCATCATGCTTAGAGCTTAAACAAGACTAATCTACCAACATATTTGCATTAGAACATGAATAAACATCAAACTAATATGCTAAGCAATTAATCTCTATCTCTATTGAATGCTAATCAATGGAATGAACCTATTTAGATCCTTAGCAATCAAAAGGGTTGATTGTATGTTTGAATCCCAAGGTTTCAAGAATGGAGTCTTGTCAATCCATGGCTACAAGACCACTTGACATATCTCCATATGACTTCAAACTTGGATGGATGAATGCAAGAAATGAAGATAGCTAGCTCCTCTAATGGAATAATGCTCTAAGATGATAAAATGGCTATAGTATAGGCTCTATGCTCATTTAGGTGTAAGTAGAATGGTAAGAGGAGGGCTCCTTATATAGCCTAATGGATAAAAGAAGCTTTGCATCCCTTTACATGTGGGATAATAGCTAGGTTGAGTTAGTTGTGGATAAGGGTTGAGTCAACCTTAAGAGAGTTTATTTTGTTTTTTAGTGACTCATGGGGTTTAAGGGGATTTATTAATTAACCCAAGTGATTAATTAATAGGTGAGCAAGCTTTATAGAAGCTTTTAGAAGAACAATTAGTATGATTTAGGGAATAGGAAGGGTTTAGGCTAAATAAATGATGATTTATTTATCTAATAGAAGATGATACTTAATTAATTAATTCTGGTCGAAAGGGGTTTAATTGACGGAAGGTCATTAATTGTTGTCTTTACTAGATAGAAGGGTCAATTAATTTGCATAATGTAATTAATTAACAACAATAGAAGAGAAAGTGTGCTATGTTGACGATATGTCGTCAATTTGTAGGAACTAGTATAATTAGCTTAACTTAAGTATTTAAATTGTTGGAGCTAAATTATAGGTGTCTACATTTGCCTCTCTTTGAGGTGGCGTAAGTGACACCATTTCAAAGATAGTAGATAGGTAAAATTTTGAAGGGGTAGAAGAAAATTAGTAGAAGTGAGAGATGCCCCCTCGAGTGTTGATGGGGTGATGAAAGAAGGCGATCGACGATCAAAAAATGGATAGGAGAAAAGATGCAAGAAATTGATAGAAGAATGGGGAGGGTAGTATGCCCCAAGTGAATTAGAAGAATAATATTGATAGGAGAATGATAGATAAGAAAGAGAGGAAGATAGCCATGGAAGAACTAGCTTGCATTTAGTATATGACGTTCTTTTAAACAACTTTCTATCCAACAAAGACAACAATTAATGACCTTCCATCAATTAAACCCCTTTCTACATGAATTAATTAATTAATCTTAATTAATTAAGTTTCCTCTTCTATTAGATAAATAAATTGTCATTTATTTAGCCTAAACCCTTCTTATTCCCTAAATCATACTAATTATTCTTCTAAAAGCTTCTATAAAGCTTGCTCACCTATTAATTAATCACTTGGGTTAATTAATAAATCCTCTCAAACCCCATGAGTCACTAAAATAAGGTTGACTCAACCCCTTTCAACCATCCTTATCCACAACTAACTCAGCCTAGATATTATCCCACATGTAAAGGGATGCAAAGCTTCTTTTATCCATTAGGCTATATAAGGAGCCCTCCTCTTACCATTCTACTTACACCTAAATGAACATAGAGCCTATACTATAGCCATTTTATCATCTTAGAGCATTCTTCGATTATAGGAGTGAGCTATCTGCATTTCTTGAATTCATTCATCCATGTTTGAAGTCATATGGAGATATGTCAAGTGGTCTTTAGTCATGAATCGACAAGACTCCATTCTTGAAACCTTGGGATTCAAACATACAATCAACCCTTTTGATTGATAAATATATAAATAGGTTAATTCCATTGATTAAAATTCAATAGAGATAGAGATTAATTGATTAGCATATTAGTTTGATGTTTATTCATGTTCTAATGCAAAGATGTTAGTAGATTAGTCTTGTTTAAGCTCTAAGCATGTTGATGCATAGATTTTAGTTTAACATTGTATTGCGACTATTAGGTGTTATTATTGATTTTACTTACATAGCTAACTAATTCTTGCATACATTTGGCATGCCTGTGGGAGTTAATCCATTGTCCTTTGCACTTAATTTCAAGTTTTTGTAGTTAAGTTTCATTTTGGTTACTAACCCTCTTTTTGCATATATTGACATAACTTGTTTTGTTGAGTTTGCATGTGTTGAGTATTCCTTGTAGGTATAAAGGAGGTGAAGTGCTGTAAAAATTGAAACTTGATGGAAAAATTTCAAGATTTATCCATGTTTTCATTTTTAGAGCTTACTTTTTCAACATTCTATATGCCACTAAGAGGATTCCTCAATTTCTTGAAAATGTTAAGTTTTTGATTGTGAATGTTAATGTTTGATAACATCGAGTCTTCTATTCATATATTAATGTGAAGGGTTGTTCTCAAAATTTAATATTGGTTGGAAAAAATTGACCTTTGAGAGACGTTTTTTCATATTTTTTGGGTACATGTTAAGTGCATACCTGTGAGCATAAGAGCATATGCGTAACCCATCTTCCGAAGGCCATAAATTTTTCTCCTAAACTCGAAATGATTCCATTTTTTTTTTTTGTGTTGGAAAGGTATTGAAGTGGAATATGCAATGAAAACATAAATTTTGGATTTATACTTATAAAAATTATAGAATTTTCCTTTATTGTAAAAAAGCCATTTTCTAATATGTCTAATGTTTTGATGAATATTGTATTTCCATGTTTTACTTGATTTAGACCAAAGCTTGTGTATGATCTTATCTTGCACCTTTTTGTGATCTTGATAACCAAAACAACTTTTATCTCTATCTTTTTAACATTTGGATTAACTTGGAAATTTGATTATTCATTTTGCTTAAGGGAATGAACCTTTTACAAAACATTTTTATGGTCATTTGATTTGAAGTTTTCCATTTCTATCTAGTTGGGATAAAGTTTTTGTATGCTCTTATCTTGCACCTTAGGGTGATATTGAGAATAAAAACAACTTTAGTCTTCATTTTCTAACATTTGGTTAATTGGAAACTTCATCTTTCATTTTTGGCTTAAGGGAATGAACATTTATCAAGCTTTTTGTATGGTTCATTAATTGTAAAGCTTTCCTTTACTTTTTAGTTGGATTATTTGTTGTGTATGATCTTCTCTTGCATCCTTGGATGATCTTGAGAATAAAAAAACTCTTAATCCTCTTTCAAATAATGTGATTTTCTTGGAGAACTACTAAACTTTGAATGTAGGACCTAAATACGCTTGCCAAAGAATCGGATCGAAACAAAATACTAATGCAATTTGATGCGGGCATGCCAAATGTGCTCATGTTTTATTAATTAATCTATAAATTGAAACTAATATCTACATAGTTTTAAAAGAAAATTCCAATTAAACAATAAACCATCAAGATAAAATCTTAAAGGAAATTCTTCTTCAATGCATAAATGAAACTATATGCTAAGCTATTTCCTACTCTCTATGATCGCTAACTTAAACTATGAACCTATAAAGAACATAAATAATCAAAGTGGATTGTTGTTTTATCTCAAGGATTGAGAATGGAATCTCACCAAGAATGGCTACAAGGCTATTTTGGATCTTCCCATATTACTCAATTTCAAGTGAAAGGATGCAAGATGGAGAAGCTATTTCAACAATGGAGAATGGTTCAAGATCAAAATGCTTATAGTTTGCACTATTCAAAGCCTAGTGCAAGAAGAAAGGTAAGAATGAGGGTTATTTATATAGCTTTCTGAAAGAGGCAAGGCTAGCAAATTGATGAATGTGGGATAAAGGTAAAACAAGATTAAAAATGGATAATGTTGCTTTATAAAAGGTAATCTTGATTTATAAGAGTTTAATTTGTCATTAGTAAGTCATGGGAGTTGGGGATGTTTTAATTAACCAAAGGTGATTAATTAATAGGTAGAGGTAAGATTATAGAAGCTAATTAGAGGAAAATTAGTATGATTTGTGGGATGTAAGAGAGAAATTTGATCCAATAAATGGTAATTTATTGATTTAGAGTTATGAGCATAATTAATCAATAATAATTAGTTAACCTAAGTAAAAGCGGACATTAATTAACGAAAGGTCATTAATTGACATCCTTAATGATAAGAATACTAATTAACTAACGAAAGGTTGTTAATTAACGAATATGAAGATGAATGTTAGATAATTAGCAGAAAAACACTAATTATTACGGAAATGACAAGAATGATGATAATTAGTGCAATCTTAACATTAAAGCCTACGTAAGTGGATTTTAGGTGTCTACAAAATATAATGAACTCCCCTCTTATGTTATGTAGACCAATGTAGCCTCTGTCTCTTGTATGAATGTGCTAGACGTATGCTTTTGTAGTGCTCTTGTGCCTTTGTGTAAGCTTAGGTGGTGATAGATAATGTTTATAATGTTTAGCTCCTTATTTGAAAGAAGTAACTAATTATATATATGATTCCCTTGCTTCAATTTCATAATTGAAAACTGAAAGGCTGACCCAAAGTATTAAAAGGTGACTAAGAAGTGAAAGGGACAAAAAGAGTAAGAAGAAGAAAGAGAGGGACATGAGTGCCCCAGAGAGGAACAAGAGTGTTTGGGTGCTTCATTCCCTAACTGTGTGCTTTTGTTCGAGGCCATCAAAAGGTAAATTTGTCAAGTGACGGTAGAACCCAAGATGTGTAAAGCCATAAGGATGCTTAGTCAAGCTCATAAATAGTAAAGTGTAAGAGATAAATAAACCAAAATGCCAAAAGGAGTTGTTAACCACTAATTTTATTACTTAGGAATCATGTACACATTAGTATGTTGAAGGACCTAGAAATGTACCCAAATGCATATATTTTGTGTCTACATTTGCCCCCAATTTATGTTGTTGAGTGAATACTTGATAACATAAAATAGATAGAAAATGCATACCTTGTAAACCAAAGAGAAGTGTAGCCGATAGCGTGCCAAGTGGAAAACTAGTCATGTGAAGCGTGAAGTGGTTGTAATGTGAAGCGTGGCAACTAGGAAAATGAGGTAGACCCTAGGGGTGAATTATATGCATATTAGCGTGCTATTGGATCTTGTGCTTGTAGATGTGAGCTGCCTCTTGTTGCATATAAGGACATACTTGTAAAAGAAGAGCAAAAGAGTATTCAAAGTCCCATATGTGAAAAATTAGACTAACGTATGTATAAGTATGTAAAAGTATTAGCTAAGAAAAAAGTGCCCCTGATGTATGAGAGAGTATAAGATATAAATTTATCCTGTTTTCTTTAGAGATTTTTCCTTATGGGGTTCCACAGTGATTAATTCCCAACCAAGAAAGCATTGAGCCACGGATTTGAACATCCTGCCACCAAGGATGAGGTTTTTGGGTGATATCATACCAAGAGAGAGGTTTTTGGGCAATATCACGCCAATAATGAGGTTTTGGGTGATATCACGCTAATGTCGAGTTTTTTGAGTGATCTCACATCGAGGATGAGTTTTTTAGGCGATCTCATGCCAAGGATGAGTCTTTTGGGTGATGTCACGCCAAGAGAAGAGTGTTGAGAGAGAGTTCTATTTTTCTCTCCTTCCATAATGCTTCTCAAATGATAAGTGCCACTGCATATTGACATGTCCCGATTTGTAGCTGATTTTATTCAATTTATCCAAGTATTTGATGAAAGCACCCTAAACTTTACAAAGAAAATTGTATGACTAAACAAGGAAGGCTAACACCATTGCCATCCATCTAACCAAGGTTCTAAGTCTAGGAATGTAACATTAAGATAGAAGCTTAAAATAATGCTTAACTAGTATGAAAACAATACAAAATCTAACTAAACATGCCTACTAATATGCTTGAATTACCTAACATGGGCCTAAATAGACCTAAGAGGGCAATCAAATGGTTATGGTTATTACTCCAAATAAGGTGAAATGACCTCTCCAAATTACTACTTGGTCATTTTGGATATCCATCCACTAACCCCATTGAGGCTTTAAGCAAGGATTGAACTTGGCTATATATCATATTTATTATATGAGATGCAAATCAAAACATAGTGTAAAGTATAAAGGAATGAGGTGCACTCTTTTTATAGTTTTCCTTTTGAGAGAAACTTATGTTTTGGTGCATGTGAGACTAAAATCCCCAAATTAGATTAGAATTAAAAATCATGATTAAGCATTATTAATCACAATTAGTGAATTACCAAGTGATTAAGAGGTATGTAGCCTTAATCAACCGCTTAGGGTCAACTAGGAGGCTAGGATAATATTTTGAAACTTAGTGAGACGTTGTGGAGGTGAATGGGGTGATTTTGAGTGGTTGGAAGAGGGGTTTGAGTCAATATTAAGGTATATTGACCAAATCAAGGGAAAAATAGGCTTAATTAGCTTATAATCACTAATTGTTTGTTTTGAAGAGGATTTTGGCTTACGATTCACCGTAAAGTGGCATCCTGAATGTGAAAGAGGTTTGGTGGTCAAAAAGTGCTTGTTAATCGATCAAAGTGGTGAGAAACATTAGTTAATTAGAAAAAAACACTAATTATAATGAGAATTGGGAAGAATAAGAGTGATTTATGTGCATTTTGGCAATAAGATTGCAAAAGTGGAATTTAGGTGTCTACATTTGCCCCTATTTGAGGTGAAGTTAGTGACTTCACTTCAAACATAGTAGAAAAGCATAAATAGGTGGATTTTTGAAGAAAAATTAACAGGAATGAAGGATGCCCCCTCGAGTGTCGATGGGGTGATAGAAGAAGTCAATCGACGATCGAAAATATGATTTGAAATGGATAGAAGAAAATAGGTCAGAATGGGTGCAAAACCCTTAGGTATTGAGAATGAATAAGAATAGGGATAAACATGGTTGTTTATTGCCTTGGGTGAGTTTTAGAAGAAAAATTAGTAATGATAATAAATGATAATGGAGAAGAAATGATTAATGGAGAAATATAGGACAAGTCCAACCTTTGCATCTAGCCTTTCCATAAGCAACTGGTTTATATCATTTTTCCCCTAGGTCTACATTGTTGACCTTTATTGAAATGAACAAAAATGTAAGATAACATGAAAAGCTAAATTACTAACATTTTTCCATCACATATCTCCATGCAACATACACAATGTAATGCAATATAAGAAAGTAAAACGATGCTTAACTCAATACAACATACACAATGCAATGCGATATGAGCAAGTAAAATGATGCTTAACTCAATGCAACATACAAAATGTAATGCAATATGAGTAAGTAAAATGATGCTTAACTCAATGCAATGCAATATGAGAAAGTAAACCAACTAACCTAACAGAGAAACAAACACAATCACATATAATCAAACAAACAATCGCTCAAGACAACATTGTACCAATGTTTTTGTTATCAAGCTACAATTCCCAAATGTTTGTGTTGTAACGACAAGGGTTAAAAATGATGCCCCAAGCAATAACACATGTGAGGGAAAAACAAAGGACACAAGTAGTCCCATGGAAAACATTCGTGCATTATGAAACAGTACCTGACAACTCACTGTTGCACGGGAGTATTGAAATAATAAGTAGACCTAAATTTGTTAATGGAGGTAGATCTTGATAATATGCATGTCGTTTGAAACAAGAACAAGCAAGAACGTTAGAAATATGGTTTTATAGGACCAATTTCGATGTTGAGGATAATGTAGGGGATATAGGCTTTAACTGTATACAAACCATTTAAAAATGAAAAGCCATAAATTGTTGCTAAATTTAAAGCCAAAATTAATGTTACCATTGTGTAGCTTGCTTCAATACCTTTCCAATGTAAAAAAACGGAGTCGTTTCAACATCGGGGCAAAATTTATTGCCCGCACAATGTTGGGTGTGCTCACAGCACTCGGGGAGCACTGTCTTTGGGATACTTTTTGAGTTTTTGAGTTTTATGAGGCAACATGGGCACTTGTGCTAAGCCACTTTGGTGATTTTTGCATTGTAGTTGGCCAACATGGGTGCTTATGTTGAGCCACTTTGTGAATTTTTGCACTTTAGTTGGCCAACATGGGTGCTTGAGTTCTGTCTTTGAGCCACTTTTGTGAGTTTTGACTTTTTTGGCTAGCATGGGCACTGTGCACTTGTGCTGAGCCAATTTGGTGATTTTTGTATTATAGTTGGCTAGCATGGGCACCTAGGCACTGTGCTGAGCCACTTTGGTGAGTTTTGCAGACTAGTTTGCCGGTATGCACGCCCGGGTGCATGTGCAACACTGAATGCACTACCTATCTTCCGGAGGCCATAACTTTTGCTCCCGACATCAAAATGAATCTATTTTTTTGTGTTGGAAAGGTATCAAAGTGAAATATGCAATGGTAAGATAAATTTGGATTTTTGAATTAATATTTTGTGAAATTGGGACCAATCAATATCAATCATGTGATAAGGAGCTTACGTGGGAGAAAAGACACTTACGTGGGAGAAAAGGAGAAATGCAAGGGTACCTGAGCACCTATGCATGATGTAAGGGCACTTGGGTGCTTTTGTTCATGATGCAAGGGAACCTAAGTGCCTATGTTGGTAGTGCTTAACTAATTTTTGAAGTTTTTGATTGTAGTATGGGTGCACAGGCATCATGCAACATTGAATGCACAATCTATCTTCCGAAGGCCATAACTTTTGCTCCCAACATCAAAATGACTCTGTTTTTGTGTCGGAAAGGTATTGAATTGAAATATGAAATAAAAACATAAATTTGGGATTTTGAATGTGTTTTATTAATTTTTTTATCTTTTTCCTTTGTCTCACCAATTTTTTTATTTAGATGTTTTGACTTTTCCAACTAACATATTTGAATATTTTGAGAGTTTTCTACAAAATGTATTTGAATTTTTTTGATTTTATAGAATTTTTTTCTGAAACTATGTATAGGAAATGAAGAAACATGGATGCCATAGCGAAAAACGGGATGTATAAGGACATAATGCCACACGCATGTGTAAGAAAGTGAAGATGTGAAAATGCCCCCAATGTTAGCTAGGAATATACAAAGAATATACAAAGGCAAACTCTTCACATGCTGAAGATGGATCAAGGCCAATATGGATAGGTTCAACATGATGATGAATGTAATCCAATGACGTGATGGGAGGGAGCAAGGATGCCCCCAACATAAGCTGGCCAAAAAGCATATGATAGAAAGAAGTAGAAGATTGTTTTTGTGAAAGGGGGCAAAGGTTCCCAACAACATGGCAAAAAGGTAATATTATACCCATGGATGTTCTGAATGAAGAAGAATAACATGAATGTTGTAAATGTAGTTTATAAGCCTTGTGATGAAGAAGTGATTAGCCCAAGGTACACATCGTGAGACAAGATACATACTAGAGTAAGAGTCTGAACAAGGTCCTAAAAAGACACTTGGTAACATACTAATCTTGTTTACTCATCGAGATCCAAAGTGTGCAAAGGGAAAGTTATTACCTATTGGAGGGAAGATTTGATAGACAATAAGTGAAGACACCCTAGCTAATGTGTAGGAATGATTTATTTTTCAAAGTTGATTTCTTTTTGAATGGATTGTGGAAGGAGAGTCGTACATTGCTCCGCTACTAGCCAAGCATCCATAACCCCGATGAAGATGCATTTGATTCTAACCGTAATATTGTTCTATTTACAATCAAATGTCCATAGCCCCAATAGAGATTATTGGAAATACCCCAAGAGAGAGTTATATATCAATTTAATTTTTCTTTGAGCATTTGTTTTTAGCTTTTGCTTTTTGATTTGATTGATTTTTTTGCTTTCTGAAAACTTATTTCAGCTCTCTTGCTTAATAAGGGGTTAAGAACCACTGATGGCTTGATGGAAGGAGGTGGAAGTGATTGTGATGACAACATTGGCTAGTGTTAACAAATATGTCCAAAATTTCTTCGCAACAAGTTTTTTAGATGTTGATTGTGATAGGATCTCTAAGAGGCCAATCATTCTTTAATTTACCAAGGTGATAAAAGACCAAGGCCAAACAGATACCATAGAGATAAATGTCACAAAATGCATGTAAATAGGCTAACCAAAATATCACCAAAGGGATGAAAATGGTAGGAATACTTGTAGAAGAAGAGAAAGAAAGGGAAGAAAGAACATCCATGTGTATGCACACCCGATCAAGCAATGTTTGATCTTTGTACATTTGATATATATTTTTGAATGTTTTTCATTTTTTATACTTTTGTCTTTTTTTTGAAAAAGTGGGACCAACAAGGTCACTTGACGTGATAAGATCCAACAACAATGTTAGTGATTTCCTTGATAAGGAAGACTAGGTGCGTTTGCTTAACGAGAGTCATCTTATCCCCAATCTCAATGATCGTGGTGAGATCATACTCAATAGATGAGTGTGTTTTATTGTGAAACATGGATTTTGAATGTGGGAGCTTGAGGTCCCTATCTAGAGGTTTCAACACTTTACGCCATACTTGATGGTTGTGCTGATGTACATTTTTGAATTGCATTTGATTCTAAACTTTAAGATTGTTTAAATTGTTGGGAGCCTTGGAGCTCTTGAAAGTTTTAATCGTAGTTGGATGAATGAACCATTTTGGTTTTTTATAAGCTATAACGTGATTTTTCTGATCCCAAGAAGTGGGAGAAGAAAGTGGATGAATATAATTGATGTGAGAAATGATGGCGGGCTTGCCACAATCATTAATAGAAGGAAAATATGATGGACGTGAAGGATATGGTCCAAGAATTGAAGAGGATGGGATACCAGGAGGTGTCCCATAGATTGAAGATACAGGAATACAAGGATGTGGCCCTAAGATTGAAGATGAAGGAATGCTTGGAGGTGTCCCATATATAGAAGAAGATGGTCTTCTAGGACGTGGCTCAATAATCGAAGATGAGGGACTTCTAGGACATGCCCCTAGTATAGACAAAGATGGGAAGCTAGGACGTGGCCCAAGAATAGATGAAGATGGGCTACCGGGAGGTGAGCCACATATAGATGATGTGGGGCTACTTGGAAGTGGCCCACATATAGAAGAAGATGATTGGCTACTAGGTGGTGACCCAAGGTAAGATTGCAATGGAGGAATCCTGATAGATAAAGAATGATTAGGTAATGAGAAGATAGGATCTTCCTCAATGGTCTTAGGATATTCCTTAGTATTCTGACAAAAGGAATCAATTTCTTCTTCCCAATACACAAGCGTATCGAAGTCAAGATTAAATCCTTGATTGTAATCCTCTAGGGGAATGCCATCATGTGACCCCAGGAATTCCATGATCATCTCCTCATCTTGAGATGAATCGATTGGTAGGGGTAGTTGTTCTACCATAAGAGGTTGATTGGATGAATGTGACATGGGAGTTGACTTGGATGATTGATTAGAAGGACTTTGATTCAAAGAGATCTTCGATGGAAGAAGGGGTTGTTGAGGTGACTAAGAAATGGGGTCCTGCGAAGACAGGGAGGACTGTGACTTAGGAGTTATATTAGAGGAATAATTTGGATTGGAATCTTCAAAAGAATCAGAAGACTTAGAATCATTAGTATTAGAATCTTCCAAAAATTAGAAGAGTTAGAATCATACCACTTACCATGAGTTGAAGATGGGGGAAGAGGTAAGTGAACGATTTTTTTAGCTTGAAGAATCAAACGAGGTCTAGTTGTGATATGCATCCTTTGATGGGAATGTTGAAACCTAGGTTCCTTACTGTCATAAGTATGTGGAACTGCGTGATAATTAGTATTTGTTGGCACATGCCTAGACATAGATAGTCTAGGGGATATCATAGGGGTTATTATGTTGACATGTTCAACAGGTGTATCTACACAACCAATGAGAGCATCAAAATGATTCTCCTCATTAGACACACAATTAACATTCTTGTCCCGATCATGTTTAGGAAGAGTATTCGTATTGGGATATTTGTTAGGAGTGGATGAATCCATCTCCACCTCGTCAATTTCGATTAAGTCCTAGATGTAGTGTTACAACTTCAAACACTTATCTATTTTATGACCTTTAACACGTTGGAATCAACAATATTCATTATCTCTAAACCATGATGGTTTAGGTGCATCATCGTCATAAGGTGTACTTTCAGGATATCTAACCATATTAACTACCTCTAGCTATTTTAATATTGATGACATTGAGTTAGATAGAGGAGTGAAAGTACGATGCTTATACTCCATAGGTGGATTACCTTTTGCAAGCTTTAAAGGTGCATGGTTCTCGAACGACTTATCCTGCGCTAGAATATACTATCCCATCACTAACGACAATTTTATTTCTATTAGGGATAAAATTTGTTTTATCATTATTTTGGAATCATTATGATTATGGGAGAAAGGTTTTAGGGTCCTCTAGCTAATAATGCCTTTTTGATTTGACTCCCTTTTTCGATGACCTCTTCAAATGTTTTTCCACAATGCATTTGCAAGTGGAATATAATATCCGGATGGAAGTTTGGAACAAATATATTGATTTTTTTTTGGGTATGGAGCAAGGAAAACGGCTAGCTAATCCTCTCCATTATTGTAAAAACATAGCGAAGTTTTCGTTATTTTGTTGTTTGGCATTGTAGAGATCTAACATGGTGACATCATTTTCTATATTAAAAGAGAAGTGTCATACGAAACTTTCTGCTAGTCCAGCCATGTTGATATAGATCCCTTAGGGATGTGTACAAACCATTCTAGCACCGTTGCTCCTAAACTTCGTGGAAAGAGGCGCATAAGATAATTGTCACTGAATGCCACCTCTTGACATGCCATATAAAAATCTTTAATATGGTCACGAGGGTCACCTTTTCCCTTATATTTGTCAAATTTTGGAAAATAAAAGTGTCTTGGGAAAGGTACTTGTAATATGGCTTTATCGAATGGGTGGGGACATAACTCATTGAACCAATACTTCTTGTTATTATTACAGGTTTGGCCCTCTTGTAATGCTTGAATGGAATTCTTCATAGCTGACCACTCTTGATTAAAGAGTGGATCTTGTGTGGGTGGCATAGGCCTATATGAAGGATTAAATATAGGTGTATTCCCACCTCTATTTGTTGCGAGAATCTCTTCATATGGATATCTTTGTGCTTCTTGTCAAGGAGTGTGTATTAGGAACTCGTGAAACGAAGCCTTAGGTTTTGTCTTTGGTATGGCTTGTTTCAAAAAAATTTGGTTGTTCCTTTTGTATATGTGAAGCCAAACTTGCCAATCAGTGAGTGAGGGCTTGGAACTGTTGTTCTAACATAGCCTTTTGAGGTTTTTCGTTATGATCTTCATTAAGGGGGGGTTGTGCATGATGAACATGGTCTTCATCAAATTCACAATGAACCCTAACTATAGGTATGAGATAGTCCTCGACATTTTCAAAAGTAACCTCCTCATTATTTCATCATCCAGAAGTAGAGGCATGACTTGGGTTTAATATTTCATTAAGAGTGCGATGAGGGCGGTCTACTTATTCTTCTCCCCAAACCATGTCGATGATAAGAGAAGGGTCTACTATGGAAGGTAATTTGGCCCCTAGTTCCACAACCCACATAAGAACTTCATGTTTGTTATGAAAAATGTAGTCGTCAAAATGGGTGGAATGAAGCTCTGCATCCGCACGAGGAGAATCTTCCTCTCCACCACTATGGTCAACCGTGAGATTATCCTCCAAAAGAGGTTGTCACCTCGAAACATATCGGTTCCTAATCTTCGGGATCTCATCCTTGTAGTAGGCATACTCAAGAGAGGAAATACGACGCGAAGGATTTCCACTTAGGTTTACTAAAAAGGGACCTTAGTCAAATTTTTACAACATAACGACCCTAAGTTGTTAAAACAAGGTGACTATAGAATAGCCACAAAAGTGATAGGTCAAAATGAATGTACGAACTAAATAATAACAAACAAGCTACCCTAACAAGGTAATATATGACACAAGTTTTCCTTAGAATAATACAATGACGTACAACGCTCAAAATTTAGTTACACCAAATAGTTTATTCTCTAAGATTTCGTCTAGATAGGTTTGCAACCAAATAGTGACAACAAAACATCACCAGTTAGGTCAAGTTTGCAACAAACAATGCCTAAATGATAAGAGACTATTCACGTGATCTTCTAACAAGATATACTAAAAACTAGTTTCTAAACACTAACAAAGTCCAAGTCTCGTAAAATGGATGATAACAATGTGAGTAGTGTAATGACACTATTTGGACATGTGAACCAAGCTTTCGGGAAAGAAAGATTTATAGTGTCAAAATGATGTTATCACGATGCTAACAATGTATCCTCAACACTCACAAAACTCAAGAAAAATTTAGGATGTAAAAACTACGTCTAAGTATAACAAGAAATTGTTATGTGCGTGAACATCGTAACTCTACAATATAGAGATTTAGGCCTAATTTCACAATGGAAACAAGACATAAATATCTCAATTGTATGACTACAATGTGGGTAGTGTAACAACTCAAAAGAAGACAAGGATGAAATCACCTAAATACGATGATAATAAGTCTCAAATATGGGTTTTTGAGATAAGGGGGCCTATTAGATCATGAGTACGTACCGTGCACACTTTCAACACTTGAAACCTAGTCATGTAAGTAGAATACAAAATTGGTTGACACACGATATCTAGCGGTATCTGTTGGGCCTCTAAAATAACTAAGTACCTAAGGTGCGAAACCTTGTGGCATGCAAAAGTAGGGCATGAAGGCACACACAGAAGTGATTCTTAGAGAGGTGCGAAGGCTCATGCCAGGGAAGAATGGATTCAGGACTTAGTGAGTTTTGGACACCAGGAAAATATGCGTAGGGAGAAAACAAAAAAACAACCAGATACAAATGTGGATAAGTCATGGAGACTTGTGACTCAAGGAAATGATATTCCACAACATTAATACAATTATCATGAAAGGATAATGATTCGAGGTTGATAATGATTAGCTGGCACATACATACTAGAAGGCACTTAATTGAGGGAAACACATGATGTCACCTGACATATTCCTAGGTAGTGGTAGAGCAATCATAACCGGATTCCCTTAGGATTTCATAAGAGAGAATGATGAGTGGTTAAGATGGAAGGAGGATGATTATTCTATGAGTATGATGGTTTTCACAGAGAAGAAGAGGGAGATAAGTAAGGATAGATAGGAACTAGGAGGATGGTAAAGAAAATATGTAATGGCGAGCTCTATGATGTAAAGTAAGCTCTGCTAGTGTGAACATTTCCAAAAATGGGACTCTCTTGATGTAATCTTGGCTACCATATTTTGGCTAATAAATATAATGAAGTGATTCTGAAACATTCATGTGATGGATCTTGATCATGCATTTTCCTTATGTTCATATGTGTGTTATGGGTTTCCTTGATGTTATCTCATGGTTGATTCTACTTTCATTAAGTTGATCATGTTGTTCTATGCGCAGTGCATTAGGTTAGGAGTTAATGCTTATATCTTAAATTTCATGAATGAATGCACTTATTTTTGGTTATAATACATCCTCATGTTAAAAAGAGCATTCTCATGAAGCTCACATAAAGGAGGGACTCGGTGCATGTGTGTGCCTCATGTGAGCTTCTAGGCCAAACCTGGATGATATGCCGACGCATTTGGGAATGGATGTTGATGTAAGTAGAGATTAGATACTACATTTTGGTTCTATTTCTGGGACCTCTTTTTGAAGTTGTTGTGAGAATGGTGCGTGATGACAGAACGCTTGACCTTGGACAATGTCAAAGCATGGCTTAAAAGCACAGAGGATGATTTTGCTAATATATTTAGTATTGGACCTAAGTTTTATGCTCATAAATGGGTAGAAGAACATCTGTATCATGAGTTTTATGAGACCTTTTTTTTTTTCCAAGTGGAGTTGTACGAATGGCTCTTGGCGTATGCATCTAGATCAAGCTAGTACTATAGACCTTATGTATGGACCCAAGATGAGTATCAAAGGCTGCATGATGCTGATCTGACTTGGACATATGGTGTTGATCATTGGTGGAGTAGAGTGTTGACGAGTTACACCTTGGAGTATGCAATTTATACGTATTCTTGTCTAGAGATTGCTAAGTTTGAGTTCTTGAGGGAGCCAAGAGGATCATTCTTGTGTGCTATCCCTTTAACTATAAATATCTTGATCATTACAATGAGTTTGGAAGCATTTCCTATGTCCATCTAAGATTCTTCTGAGTGCTGGGTGAGGAAGCTAGGGTGGAGGAAGATGGTGGACCTTGCGGCTGAAAATGAGAGGGAAGAAAAATAGCTTAAGGATAATGAGGCTCGAGAGAGGGAGTTGACAAGACAACGTGAAGTTGTAGGAGTGATGAATTTATGGAGGCGGATATCATGCGGAAAGGATTTAAGGTTCACGCAGGACATAGAGCCCGAGTAACTGCTCTTCCCCATCTTGGCAAGTGTGGAAGAGAAACCCCCTCGCCTTCTAAAGAAGGCTTGTCATATAAAGGAAGGAGAAGGGTTATTGGCGCGTATCTCAATCCACCTAGTGACCAATCCACTCGGTGCTTAGCTTTCCAAATCCAGAGATAAGTATTACTAGCCCAGTTGGTATCGGTGGAAGTAACTCGATCAACACATAAGAGGTATAAATTTTCATTTGGCACATCTATGGCTACATAATCATTTCCTGTGTTTAGAGGTATATTGTCTAGAATGAAATTTGGGAAAAGTATGGGTACACAAAGCTTGGGTATCATATCTAGAAGCGGCGCACGGACACACATCTGGTAGCAGTGCAATATCACAAATTGTTGGAGCGCGTGAGCTTCAACGCAACATTGGGGACACAAGGTGTGACCACTTCAGACCCTTACCAGCTACATGAGGTGGAATAGGAACTAGCGGACTTGGTAAACCTAGAGAGTCTAGAGGATCTAGTGGGTCAGGAGGAACAAACAATGGTGGATCTAGTGGATCTGGTGGTGGAGGAAACACTAAAGGGAATCAAGGTTCCTAGTTAGGTGGATAAGGGCCTCAACCGCCTCATCAAGTATTTTTTGAAATGTCTTTGCATCTACCAGATTAAAAATGTGTTGAGGATGCTACAAAACATGTACACAAATGTGAGCTGCTATGGTGTGAAAAGGGGATCACTACCCCAAAACAAAGGCAAATCCGTTTACAACAAGGTTAGAAGAGCGTGCACATAGTTGGTACTGGAAGTATGACCCCCACCAAACAAAAGAGTAGATTATACCGCTATGCGTAACACCTTCTTAGCTGAATTCCATATTCTTGAGTTTGAATAAAAGAGCATTAGTGTGTTGAAGGAGATTCAACAAGGAATGACAGAGAGTGTGTGGAAGTATGATGCATGTTTTAAGACTCTCTTGTCAAAACTATCTTATGATATTCATCCTTCTCAGCATGCTCAATGGTTTGTTGGAGGATTAATAACACCCTTCAGGAGAGCGCTTTCACACAAGACTTTCACAAACCCACGCGAGGCCTTGGAGGCTGCCCTACGTGCTAAGGCTATGGGAAGCATGGATATTCATTGTTAGTCCTTTTCTTAAAGCTCATATTACTACCATGGAAAAGCAACTAGAGAAGCTTTCGTGAACTCGGTGCATGAGACTGAGACTTGCAAGGTGGCCTATGGTGCACAGATTGTGGGGTAGAGGGGCACACAAAGGACAATTGTCCTTGGAGATCGGTACGTGCTATGATGGTAGACTATGAGATTTTCCATGGAGATCATGATGTAAGTAGGTGTCCACTATTGCAACACACAATCCATAAGAATGTGTTTTGCTCTTACAAGATTTACACCTCTACTACTCATGACACCACAAATTATAGATTGATTGACCAGATACATAATGCCATTGATATTGGTATACACCAGACCAATGTTACAAATAATTCCAAGGGTGATGGTTATCACTATGAAGAGCGTGCGGATGGAGGGGCTCGTGGGTAAGGATTTCATGGAGGATTTAGAGGCCATGGCAATCGTGGAGGTAGAAGTAGTGAATTTTCTCGTGGTACCTGTTATAACTGTGGGTCCACAGAACATTACAAGCACAAATGCCCTGACTTACTACAATTCTCTTGGTGTGGAAAGAAGCACAAGTATGAGGAGTGCCATAAATTATTTGAGTACATGAGCTAAGCAACAACGGAAGGATAAAGGTACTATAATAGTAAGCGTGAAGAAGGTCGAATCACAATAGATGCCAAGGATGGCACGCGAGTCAGAGTTAGAACCTGTACTGGTGAAAACAAGAGCCGAGGATGCATGCGCTAGGGAGATACCAAAGCAGAAACCACTGGTCACAAGAGAAGAGGTGGTGCATAGCAAGTACCCGGATCTTGCTCATCAAAAAGAGGTTTATCAGGGGGACACAGATGTGATTCAAAGCCAACAAGGAGAGATCCAAAGGCCTAAAAGAGAAATCATGGTAGTCAAAGCAAAGGAGATGCTCGAGGCTCCATAAAGGGATCCTGGATGAAGTCAAGGAGGTATGTAAAATTATGAGGCTAGAGAATATACTCCCTTTGCTAGGGGAATGGTTATGGGAAAAGAGCACGAGTGAATTGTCTTACACGCTAACCTTTCTCCTCACACCATTGATTATGATAAGGAGATTACCTTGAATGCAAGTCGACAGTGTGGCTCCTAAGCAATATTCTAATAGATATGGGTGTGAAGGTTAATGTTCTCACCCTAGACGTATGACATCAAATGGGAAGGCCCCCATTACAGCCATCCTCAAATGTGCTATATATGGCTAACAAGAAAAAGGTGATGCCCATTGGTGTCTTGAAGGACACTGCTATCACTATCCAAGGGGTGAAATTCACTAGAGACTTCGAAGTCTTGGTGCTAGCTAAGGTGGACAACTTTCCAACATTACTTGGGTGCCCCTAGTGCTATAAGAATAATGCAGACCTAAGGTTTAATAAGGGATACATAAGTTTTGAGAATAAGGAAGAACATTTTATCATCCCCTTGACCGATGAAAAGTCAACAACCTATATTGAACCCTTAGGAGAAGAATCCATCGAAAAAATCTATGTGTGTGCTATCAGGGATCCTGAGGTGATACACTCTACGGAGGGAGTTATTCAATGGGAAGATTCTCAATCTATGAGTGATACCACTAGTGTAGTATGTGACAATTTGGCGCACGAGACATATGAGTTAATTGGGTGATAATTGCAAGGATCTGTTATAAGGGTGACAAAGGCACACCCACTCAAGTGTTTGAATGGAAAGTAGTTTCCAAGCTACACTAGGGAAGGAAACCCTGATGTTTTCCTGCGAGCCATGAAATCTCAGTGGAGATGCGAGATCGAAAGGTGAAGCATGCTTATCTACACATTACGTGGGACCACAGTACAATGGTGAGCGACACACCAAGACAATATTCTAGAATGACGTGGGGTGAGGAACACACTCTCTATTAGATTCTTCTAGAGAAACACACCTACTAAAATATGTGGCTATGATGGAGGGGCACCTACCTTAGAACATGTTCAAGAATGTGAGAGAATGTGGATGGGGGTGCATAAGCTTTACCCCCTTCCCTCTGGGTGCACAAGTTTTATTCCACACTACATGGTTGTGCACGTGTATGGTACATTCATTTGGAATTACGTTGTCAGACAAGGAACTGGTGGGAGTTAACAAATGACTTGATTCAAACCTTTGAGTATCAAATTACTAAGCCATTGGTGAATGAGGTGTTGTAGGTTGTTAAGCGCCTAAATATGGGAGATAATTCCATGGCTGAGGATAGGATTTTAGAATTATTGGGAGAACCTGATTTGGAGGCACGTTTTGATATGGAGGAACCAAAGGAACTACAGCTTGAGTGTGCCTGCATGGAGAAAGAGAAGGGAAAGTTGGTCTATGTGATAGATGGTGAGGAAGTGGAGAACTTGGATGTTAACCATACTATGGGTACGTGTGAGGTAACAGATAGTGCTGATGAGAAAGCGCACACCTACCATGAACCTCTCAAAACAAAGAAGGTTAACATTGGCTCAGAAACAAAACCTAAGGAGGCTACTATCGGGGATTACTATTCGAAAGGGAGGTTTCAAAGATCATTGATATGTTGCATGAATTTCAAGATTTATTTTCATGGGTACCATGAGATTAAGGGAGTTCACCACTCTTTAGGGAGATACAGATCAAACTAAAGGAGGGAGCACGCTCAATTTGGAAGAAGACCCCACCACTTTCAAGGAAGAACTAGAAGCAGAGCTAAAAGGTCAGGAAGTTGAGGTAGAGGCCACAGATGCGATAAGGCATAAGAGGAAGGGGAAGAATATTTTGCAGGACTCGAAAAGAGTCCAGTGCGTGAGGCCTCTCCACCATAGACCACCAACCCAAGGGGAGATAAAGGGGACTCCTTTACCATAAAGGAGGATAAAGGATTCACCCTTGGGGTGAAGAAGCAAAGGACAAAGTGCAAAGCTACAAGGAAGAAGTGGACACCCATGTCCCCACATATGGACTTTGTGGATGACCCCACGAAGGTCTCAAGGTGTGAGATTCTAGGACACCCTCCCACCAGAGAAAATTTATGGATGGGATTTGATGGATCAAGAAGGGGGTGTGCCCAAACCTAAAAGATGCTTAGTTGGAGCATGCACTACCACTCTGAAGAGCCTGAGTTTGAGGTCAATGATCATGTGATCGAGACTGTTCATTTGAAGAATAAGGAGGAGAAGTATACAAAGTGGTGGATCCTAACCACCTAATAGATGAGCAAGAATGTAATGCATTGCAGAAGATTTCTTCAGAGGTGATCTGATATAGTTTGGATGTAGGAGCCACTGCTCAGACCCTGATCATAGAGAATAAAAGAAAGGAGAAATAAATAGATAGATTGCACCAAGGGTTAAGGGGAGAACATGTGTGAATAAAGGAGGCATATGAATGAGATGACACCCTTGTAAAGATCATCCTGGGACAATGTTTGACATTGGTGAGCCAGTTAGGACCAATTATGGGGATGAAATGGAGTACCTCGAGGACCTCATAGGGATGTTACTCATTAACATCAAGGATGGCGCGAGCCCCATAGCTGCAGAGCTCACAAAGGAAAAATAATAAAACAAGGTCGTCATTAAAGCCCAGATCACCAAGTTGGAAGACTTACTCTCCCAACTCAAAGAGGCAAATATACTAGCATATAAGGGCTTCAATAACTATAGAAAATGCAAGCCAATCATTGATGCGTGGGTAATAAAGGAATATGTAACCATCAACGTTTTAGGAGACTATCCCCACTAACAAGGCAGAGCACACAAAGTTGGTTGTTAACACCATGGCCCAGAAGGAGAAAATCAATTCAACACATAAAAATATGGATTTCGAATCAAAAACTTTGGGACTCTATCACTGAATGGATGGATGAGTTCGAGGGTGTCTACGTGGAGTTGGGGATGGCTATCAACATGATGAAGGGCAGGGTGGAAGAGATCACCCTAGACCAGGTACCAAGTGTCATAGGTGAAGTGCCAGGAAAGGCATTATCGGAATCAAGGCACAGGAGAAATTGAAGGACGAAATAGATGCATAATTCCCCGAACTCCTCCAATAGGTCACATATTATCCCCCATTCCTCAATTATTTATTCAGATTCTCTCCCAACCTCTATTCTTTATTATTTGAAGCAATATTCTAGTCGACAAGATTTGTGTTCGGAAGTGCAGAGTGTTGGTACCCAAATTTGTTCTCCTTTTCAGTCTGAGCAACATCAAAGATATGGCATGAAGCTTGAAGACAAATGGATCATGGTGTGTGCCATTTTGTAGCCAAGGATATGATCTAACTAGCACTCATATTTGTGGAGAGATGGATAGTACTCAAATAGGACTTGATCTTGTCTTAACTTTTTTAGGTTGTGCCTTTCAACCAAGGTAAGAGAACCTATTTTGTAACCCTCAAATGATGAAGGAGATGAAGATATCCCTCAATTTTTGCAAATAGTATGAAAAGGGCCTTGGGAAAATATGATCAACACTCCAAATATGACTTTCACAAGTTGTCACTTCAGTTTATGGAGATAATTTCAATGTAAGGTAAGGGTTATCAAGACATTTTGAAATCTTGATTTGTTCTCATACTTTGGCAAATGGATTTTTATCTTTTGTGGGTATACAAGTAAAAATAGGGGTAGTACAGGGTAGGATTGGTTATTCGAATGATTTTTGGGTGGGAGTTTAGATAAGACAAACCAAGGTCTACCAGACTCTTTGAGGATTTCAGCAAAATATGGAGAAACTTAACAACAGAAAGTATCAAAATGGTTAATCATCCCTTCAACTAGGATATGTGCATCAAATGGAGGCCCAGATCTGTACTTTTCCACACAATATTTGATCATCTATCATAAAATCTTGAGTTAGAATGAACCAATGAAGCATTTAGCAATCACTATTTAATCATGACCTAAGGTGCACCCAAAGGTTTACAAACAATCTCTGAAGTCAAGGAAGGTAAAGTGATTTTAAATTTGTTTATCTCTTTATCAGATGAAAGCTCTTCTGAATATGAGATTGTGAACGCCACTAAACTATCAACAAGAAATGAGACCATGTATGATCAAGAGAGATTTTAAACACAAGACTGCAACAGGAAACAAGAAACACAAATTTGAAATGCATTATGAAATGTAAGCATTCACAGATTTTTCCCAAAGACAACACAAAATAACTCAAAAATGATCAGATTTATCAGTAGGGGAATGTTTTGAAAAACAATCTCAGAGATTGTTAATGGCTATACATGTGCAACCAACTTAACATGATTTGAAATATGATATAGAGAGAGTTATATGAGTTTCTCAGGTGGTCACTCAGAGAATGGGCTTCTTCCCAGATTTTCCTGTGAAATTTTTAGTTTTCTAGGCTTTTTAAACTCTTCCAACCCTTTACATGAAAAATTCATGCAATATATAGCTTTCAATCTCCTTCGAGCCTTCTTTCCCAAGAAAAGAATATGCCAAAGGATCAAATTTGTTACAAAAATTCCTCATGATTCACAGACAGGGACGTTTAACAAAACACGTCCAAAAAGTCACCAGTTGTCTTAAAAGAGATGAATCATTGCAAAATTTGTATCATTATCCATTGTGGAGGCACGTTTTTCATCTTTAAAGCATGCATACCCCCTTCCTTTCATTATTTCATCCTTATCCCTCCAAAATTTGACTCTGTAACTTTTGGATTTGATATTTCACGTTTTTGACGGGTTAGGGCAAAAATTCATTTCAAAAACATCTTTGATCTTCAAATTGATCCTTAAAACCAATTGCATTGGTCCTTGTAGGCACAAACAACATGAATTTGCCAAAAATTTGGTGAAAATTGATGCAAAAATCACATCTCCAAGCTTCCTGGAGCTCAAATGGTGGCCAAACTGAAAAATGCACAGTTACAATTGATCTTCCTTTATCCTTTAATTGAGCCCTCCACATGTCATAATGTGATTGGAAATGGGCTTGGGATCACTTTTTGACATTTTAACACTTTTAGAAAAATGTAAAAATTTGACATTTTCTCTCCCCTTCACCCTTTGAAAATGAGCTTGACACGTGTCCCAATGTGGGTCCCAGCGAATCGCGGCTCGATTCTACACATTTCCACCTTTTTTGGAAAAAGGAAAATTTTCCAAAATATCCCCACATCTCGCCTCATGAAAACGGGCCTGAAACATGTCCCAAAGTGGGCCCCATTGGAATCACGGACCAATTCTACACATTTCCACCTTTTTTGGAAAAAGGATTTTTTTCAAATTATCCTGCAAATCGCACCTTCGATTCTCCCTGACACGTGTCTCTTTGTGATTCACCTGCAGGCCACAACTTTAAACTTTAATAAACTCCTCAAAAATTAAAAAGTTTCAAAACTCACCGGCAGCTCGCACTCCCCTCTTGCATTGCTTTTGACACGTGTCTCCCTTTGATTCGTTGCAGAGCCATGCTTCAAATTACCACTTTAACTCATTTTGCCAAAAAGGCAACATTTCCTTTTTTCCTCTAGTGGCCCACCAACCCGCACAAGCCTTTAATTTTCTTCTTTGTCGGGCCGTGCCTTCTTTTAAGACTTTAACCCTTTTTAGGAAAAAGGTTAAAAATATCAAACTCTCCTAGACATCCGCCGCTCTGCCTTGCCTTTAAAGAAAAAGACTAAGGCATTAATTTACTCTAGCGGGCTTGCGGCCTTGTTTTGCATTTTAGTACTTTTCGCCAAAAAAGGAAAAATTTCTCCAAGTCCACCGCGATCCGCATCCCCTCTTGCCAATTAGAACAAGCCACATATGCAAATGTATATGAGCTAGAATTTGACGGGCAAAGGACGCTCGTATGACCGTAAAAAATGTAGAAATTGCCAGCGACCCCCAAAATCAATTTTTTCTTCGTGGGTGAAGAATTTTTCAATCAAAAGACAAATGGAAAGTATTTTTAGGCAATTTATGACCATGGAAAGGGATATTTGAGGGAAAATAATTACAAATCAAATTATTTCAAGCTCCAAAGGCCGGAAAACACAGAAAAATAGCAGAGGCGTTTGAATGAGCAAAATTAGGGCAAAATGCAAAGAAAACTTAGATATTCCTTCAAAATGTTTCAAAAATGGAGAAAAATGAAGAACTCAAAGCATTCAAACACAGATACAAGTTGTTTTTTCACCAAATGCGAAGGATGGGAGAATCCAAAGCCATTTTTTCTCAGAAATAGGGCAAAAACGCACTTCTCCTTAGCAAATTAGGGCAAGGTAATGAGTTTGCAAATAATCTAATGCACAAGAATGGAGCTACAACTTCACACCATCGATTTCATGAGGAAAAAATGTTTCAGAGCACAAAGAGCAAAGGGGAAACATGGCAAAATAGAAGAGGATCAAAATGGGCACCAACACGAGAGATTTCGGGATGACAACCAGAGTTTAGTGTGGGGTGATTTTGGGCCCTAAAGTAACTAATTACCTAAGGTACGAAGCCTTGTGGCATGCGAAGGCGAGCATAAAGGCATGCACAAAAGTATTTCTTAGAGAGCCATGAAGGCTCGTGCTTTAGGTAGATTGGATTTAGGACTTAGTGAGTTTTGGACATCAGGAAAAGACGCGTAGGGAGAAAATTTAAAAAGTGACCAGATATAGATGTGGATAAGCCATGGAGACTTGCGACTCAAGGAAAGGATATTCCAGGCATCAATATGGTTATCATGAAAGGATAAGGAGTCAAGGTTGCTTTGGAACATACATACTAGAAGGAACTCGATTGAGGGAAACACATGGTGACACTTGACATATTCCTGGGTAGTGGTAGAGCAATCATAACCGATTCCTTCAGGATTTCACAAGAGAGAATGATGAGCGGTTAAGATGGAAGGAGGTTAATGATTCTATGAGTATGATGGTTTTCAAAGAGAAGAAGAGGGAGATAAGTAAGGATAGATATGAACTAGGAGGAGGGAAAAATATGTAATGGCGAGCTCTGTGATGTAAAGTAAGCTTTGTTAGTGTGAACATTTCCACAAATGGGACTCTCTTGATGTAATCTTGATTCATATTTTGACTAATAAATATAATTAAGTGATTCTAAAACACTCATGTGATGGATCTTGATCTGTGCATTTTCCTTATGTTCATATGCGTGTTACAGGTTTCCTTGATGTTATCTCATGGTTGATTCTACTTTCATTAAGTTGATCATGTTGTTCTATGCTCGGGTGCATTAGGTTAGGAGTTAATGCTTATATCTTAAATTCCATGAATGAATGCACTTATTTTCTGGTTATATTACATCCTCATGTTAAGAAAGAGTGTTCTCATGAAGCTCACATAAAGGAGGGACTTGGTGCCTACGTGCGGCTTAGGTGAGCTTCTAGGCCAAACAGGATGATATGATGACGTGTTTGGTAATGGTTGTTGAGGTAAACAGTGATTAGAGACTATAATATCCATATATGTTGTTTCCTTTTGTCCAAAAATGGGCAACAAGAAAAAAGGGTGTAGACCAAGTGGTGTTGAAATAAACTTCGCGTTATTTTGGCAGAGTTTTGCCTTGCCTTAGGACAAGTGAAAAACTAGGAAAATGACACTAAGTAGATTTTGTGATGAAATATCACGCAGTTTCAACTTTGAGATATTCTTTCCCATGTTTGAAAAACAAGAGTTTGAATCTAACAAAATTGTCACTTTGTGAGAGCTCTCAAGTATATTATCTAAGATAAAAACAATGGCTCCAAGCCAACAATCTTCTCAAGTGGTTCTCTCTCTAGGTGTCATAAGATATCTAGAGCGAGCTCGATTTACCAAGGTTTCCTAAGGAGTATCTCGGCTTTACTTTACCCCCTTCAGTATAATGAGCACCAAAGTGTGTTCAGTTATACTTTCACTGGGGTTGCGATATGGATATCTTTGATGCTAATCTCACCAAGGTGTACTAGACAAGTTGGTAGTGTGGAGCACTTTCTTGTTTCGTTCACAAGGTTCCCTCTTGCGTGAAATACTTTAGGATTCCTAGGACCACCCCCATTGTTGTAGCTTAAGGCTCATGCTAAAGGGGTTATTTCCTAGTTGAGCGGATGAGTCGTACTCTTAACCGAAACTTGTAAATACAATGTGATGATTATGGTGTGTTTTTTTATCTTTTATACTTAATGTGGTTTTTGTCACACTCCTTTTAGAAACCTATAATCACAAGTGTAGTTAGAAAAATTGTTTAGGTCCTCCTTTCTTTAACTAGTGGTAGGTACTTCACACAAATGTTTAGTAGTTCCAAAAAATTCACAATATCGTAGGAATAGCAATGAAAAATGCTTGTAAATCAACTAACTACTATTAAACTTTTCAAAAACAAGGTTTATTCCTAATTAATCCAAGTTCTTCTTAATGAAAGACTAAAATTTCTTTTGATTCCCAAGATCACCTTAGGTGCAAGGGAAGAGCATACACAAATTTTAGCCTTGATTTCTTTGTTAAGTGAAAAAGCTCTTAAACTAAAAGATTAAGTACATGCAAAAAAATGAAGGTTTATTCTCTTAAGCACATAATGAATGATAATTGTTCCTACTTACTCCTAAGAAGTAAAACAAAAATGGTTTAGAGGTGTTTTTGTTCTCAAGATCACACTAGGTGCAAGAAAAGAGCATACACAACTCTATTCCAAACTCAATCAAAGTATGAAAACACAATCACTCCTTAAACCCTAACCCAATTTACTCAACAATCCCTTATCAAACCCTAGAACAATTTTGTTAGGAATATTGCTCTAAAATCAATAATTTGACAAAAACAACATCTAAAAACCCTTAAAAACTGATAGGAATCATAAAATTGAAGTTTTGGAATTTTGAGAAAATTTTACCTTGATGCACAGGCACCCCTATTAGTGCACAGGCACTCACAGTCATGCACATGCACTCACAGTCATGCACATGCACTCATAGTCATGCATAGGCACTCACAGTCATGCACAAATACCAACATGTCATCTTTCACACAATTAATGATGAACATGCATTCACAATCATGCACAGCACCTTTTTCCTATAGATGGTCAAAATCGAGTTTTGAAGCAATTTTTTTGAAAAAAGGTCCAATCTTTGGGATTTCTTAGCAATTTTGACAGGGCTTCACCTCCTTATATCCTATAAAAAGCAAGAAAACACAACTTCTACCACTACTCCAGTTGAAACAACTTATAAAAATGGAAATTGATCTAAAACTTTGAAAAGTACTCTAAAAATTTGAAATTAATCTAAAAGATTGAGAAAATAATCTAAAAAGCTTTAAAAGTACATTAGAAAGCTTAAAAGTAAACTACAAAAATGAAATTAATGTAGGAAACTTAAAACTAATCTAAAACTTTGAAATGAAAAACTTTGAAACTAAGTTAAAAAGCTTAAAAATTGAATGCAATGGGGTATGGTCCCACCGAGCATGCCAAATGAAAGCACCCTAAACTTTACAAAGCAAATTACATGACTAAACAAGGAAGGCTAAGACCATTGCCATCCATCCAACTAAGGTTCTAAGTCTAGGAATGTAACATTAAGATAGAAGATTAAAGAATGCTTAACTAGTATGAAAACAATACAAAATCTAACTAAACATGCCTACTAATATGCTTGAATTACCTAACATGGGCCTAAATAGACCTAAGAGGGAAATCAAATGGTTATGGTTGCTACTCCAAACAAGGTGAAATGGCCTCTCTAAATGACTACTTGGTCATTTTGGATATCCATCTACTAACCCCATCAAGGCTTTAAGCAAGGATTGAACTTCGCTTATATATCATATTTATTATATGAGATGCAAATCAAAGCATGGTGTAAAGTATAAAGGAAAGAGGTATACTCTTTTTATAGTTTTCATTTTTGGAGAAACTTGTATTTTGGTGCATGTGGGACTAAAATCCCCAAATTAGATTAGAATTGCTAATCATGATTAGGCCTTGCTAATCACAATTAGTGAATTACCAAGTGATTAAGAGGTATGGAGCCTTAATCAACCACTTAGGGTTAACTAGGAGGCTAGGATAAGATTTTGAAGCTTGCTTTGAGACGTTGTGGAGGTGAATGGGGTGATTTTGAGTGGTTGGAAGAGGGGTTTGAGTCAATACTAGGGTATATTGACCAAATCAAGGGCAAAATAGGCTTAATTAGCTTATAATCACTAATTGTCTGTTTTGAAGAGGATTTTGGCTTATGATTCACCGTAAAGTGGCATCTTGAATGTGAAAGAGGTTTGGTGATCAACGAAGTGCTTGTTAATCGACCAAAGTGGTGAGAAACATTAGTTAATTAGTAAAGATAACTAATTATAATAGAATTGGGAAGAATAAGAATAATTTGCATGCATTTTGGCAATAAGATTGCAAAAGCGGTATTTAGGTGTCTATATCCGATATCTGTAAATTATTGGAAACTAGGTTGAACTTAGAAACTGTATGATTTTTCCCTAGGATAGAAGTTCCCATGTGGGACACAAGTGCCCATAGTTCCTGTTTGATAATAGGCACTAGTGTCTACTATGTGTTTGTGATCCAAGTCTGATTCTAGATCACTCGTGACCGTGTGCCTTTTCTAATATTGTATTGTGTTGTTATGTTTTGAGATCTATACTGCTATAAGGGTGATTTATTCACCTAATAGTTGCGCCTCCTCATTTGGGGTGCATATGATGAATGTAGGAGGATGCATCCCAAACGAGAGGACCTGAAATTGATATGCATATCGTATATTAGATACCTGTAGGGGGTAAGGGATGTGCATGGTAGAAACCAAGGCACATGAAAACAAGATAGGCTAAAAATAAGTGTTAGTGTAAAAGATATAGCATGCAATGGAATACAATGTATCAAGTAATTATGAAGACAAGAGGGACCATGAAAAGTGGGTTGCATACATGGGACATCACTCATAATGTCACAAGACAATTAAGGCAAGTGTCCATAAGCAAACAATGATCAAGCATGACATATGGCATAACCCACAAACAATAACAAATAAGAAGTAACATATAACCATGGTTGTATAGAATCCTGCAAGGAAAATGCTACACATGAAGCACTGTTAGCATGTTAGAAATAAAAATAATATGTCAAAACATGTACATAGAAGTAAAAAGTAAGTGACAAACAGTAGTACATATTGTAATAATAGGACCTGTGAGTGTGGAGTATGAGAGTAGTAAAGGTAGATGCCCCAAGAGCCTCGGAGGGATGGGTAAAGAGTAATTTTGAGCATCATTAAACGTGTAAAAATATGTAAAATTTCTACATTCAGCTCAAGATACCATGTGTACGTGTTTGTGTGTATAGCAAAAGATAATGACATACTAAGTATCAAACTAGCATATGAAACACAATGCAATACATAAGTATTATAAGATAAAAGAGTAAATACAACGAAGATGTATAGATGGGATGGGCCATGTTTCCCCCAAAGGATGTGTGTGACATGAGTTTCTTTTTTTAATTACACCCTCAATGTCAAGTATGAACCATAGAACAAGAGTGTGTCATCGGGTAGTAAGGTAGAGTATGTAGTAGCAACATTGTGTTGCATAGATAGGAAGAAGTAATGATATAAGAAATAAGTGATGAGGTCATTATGAGCAAGAATAGCTAGAGTATGTATAGTGAATGAAAGGATGTATACCATATATATAAAGTATTATGTGTATCATGAATAAAAGGATCCATAAGTAAACATGAGGAGAAAAGCATGTATGGAGTGGAATAGGAGTGGAAAGGGAAGCCATAAGCATAGATAGATGTAGTAAGGTGTGCTCATAGTGTAGATAAGAGAAAGTGTAACTAGAAATATTTACTTGAAGTGCAAAATAAAATTAAGGTATATGTGTGTATGTGAGTAGTATGGATAGGCAACTATTGATTAGAATATGTGACTATGGAGGGGAATTTCAATGCCCCTAAAGTGTACAAGTGATGGAGATATATCTGATGATGGGAGAGATACCATGTCATGGTGGTAGATGTGGAAATTTATCAGGGAGTATCAATATTGGTGTTAGGAGGATCAAATTCACCAAAGTAAGTTGTAGCATTGAGAATAGATGGAAAACACTTTTTATGATGGTAGGGGGAAATGGTCATAAGTTCCCATGTATTCTAATAGAACATCATCGATAAGGAATGTATCCAATTCAGGCCAAGTGAGAGAAGTGGGATTAACGATAAACTCAGGGTATAGTAGAGGAAGATTATGAGTATGTGAAGTAGTGTCAACCTCAATAGAAGATATGGTGGGAATTAAATGAGCAAACAAAGGGAGATGTCTGATGCCAAGTTTGGTGGATTTTTTTGAATGGAAAGAGGATCTATGAATCCCTTTCCATATTTTCCTAATCTGGTGCCAATGAAACCATAATGAAGCATATACTAATACCCAAGACCATACTTTGTGAAATTAGGAGGACATGTGGCAGAAGCAAAGGATTTAAGTGAATGATCAATTGTGTTGAAAATGAAATTTTGGAGGGATCTTCTAAGGCCTCATAGACCACACCTGGTATAGGAATTTAAGACGTGCATGAAGGGTTAAAGGGACCACATGCATGGCATGGATCCAAGGTCATCCAAGAAGAATATTATAATTAAGATTATTAGGCATTACATGACATGGGATGGGAAAAGTGCATGGCCCAATAGTAATGGGAAGTGTGATTGTACCTAAGACCTTTTTAGGAATATTATCAAAGCCACAAATACAAATAGATGAGGGAGTTAAGGAGGCTTCGAAAGGCCAATTTGTTGAAGGAATGATAGATTAAAAATGTTAAGACTGGATCCATTATCAACTAAAGCTCATTTAACCCCTATATTATGGATGCGAACTTGAATATAAAGGGGTGGATCATTATCTAAAATAGATTGAGAAGAAATTTCAACAGATGTAAAGGTAATATGTTCTTTGTTAAAATATAATGCCATAGTGAATCTATGATAAACATATTTGGGAGAAGTGTTAGATAAAAATAATCTATTTTGCACTCACATTCAAGATTGGCCTGCAAGAAATTGGGGAGAGAGACACTCATGTTGGTGAAAATGGAAGGATCCTAGGGTATCTAGGGTGACAAGAAAGATGGAGGTAATATGCAAGACTAAGATCTAGTGTTTGAATAAGGGTATGGGTTCACCAAATGATTTAATCTAATTTTATTTTAAATATTTATTTCGAGTAACTACTGCAACAAATGATATTAAGGAAATTGAGTACAATAATGCACAAGAAATAAGTATTCCAAGATGTAATAACCTAATAAAAGAAGAGAGAAAGATGACTTAGCTGATTGTATGTAACTTGGGAATGATCTAGACTGCCTAAGTGCTAGATTTAGTTGGAAACAATGACAAAATGGATCACTAAGAGTTTGAGAACTCAAGAATTTTCTTATTGCAAGCACCCATAGGAGGATAGGAGTGGCTAGGAGATAATGACTGATTTGGACACATGTGTCTTCTCGAGACACTTGACATCTAGTCTTTTTGGGTTGAAGGATCTTTATTGTTAGTTTCTCTTTGTCAGTTTGGTTTCGTTGTTGGATTGCTAGTCGTGCACTGTAACTTGCAAAACATATGACTTATCTGCACATGCCCACAAACCACATCAAATATAATAAAAAGATGCATAATGGGGAGTTGGAATGACCTCGGTGGTCACCCAAAGAGTGAACTTATGACCAAGCACTGTACTACATCTCATAATCCATGTAGTTCTCCACGTGCTTGTGTATCTTTGTTTTGTGCCCTAGGTTGCCCTTGTGTAAGTTGTACGACGATAATGTGATAGATCTAGATTGTTCCAAGTATGCAAAATGTGTGTGATGGAATAGAATGAACTCCCCTCCTATGTTGTGTATGCAGACCAATGCAACCCTTTTCCCTTGTATGAATGTGTTAGATGTATGATTTGTAGTGCTCTTGTTCCTTTATGCAAGCTTAAGTGGTGATAGATAATGCTTATAATGTTTGGACCCTTATTTGAAATAAGTAACTAAGTATATATATGATTCCCTTGTTTTAATTTCATAATTGAAAACTGAAAGGCCAACCCAAATTATTAAAAGGTGACCAAGAAGTGAAAGGGACCCAAAATAGTAAGAAGAAGAAAGAGAGGGATATGAGCACCCAGGAGGGACAAGAGAGCGTGGGCCTAGTGTTCAAGGCCATCAAAAGATAAATCAATCAACTGTCGATGAAACTATAAGATGTGTGAAACCAAAAGGATGCCTAGTCAAGCTTAGAAACAATAAAGTGCAAGAGATAAAGCAACCAAAAAGCCAAAATGAGTTGTCAACCACTAGTTTTCTTGCTTAGGAATCATGTATACATTAGTATGCTTTATGACCTAGAAATGTACCCAAGTACATAGATTTTGTGTCTACAACCATATAAGGCATACTTTTCTCGTGTAACTACAAAAAGTGGGTGTCATGAGGGTTTTGACCCCAATATTTATCTTCTATAAGGTGTCGATGCAAATAGAGTATGAAAATTACTTATTTTGAAGGGGAGACCAAGAATAAAGTTAGTGTAGACACTAAAATTTGGTAACTTGACCTTGTTCAATGTCAACTTTGATCATGTGTCCCTTATTACGTAAATGCTCACATTAATAATATAATCACTTCATCTCTCTATATTTCCCATGAATTGTTTTTCATTACACTCTACCCTATCATCGATTCTAGGAAAATTATCTGATAAAAGTAGTAACCAACACCTATTCCTCATTTCAAATATTTCTATTTTAGTGTTATTCTCCTTTATATAAAACTATACAACTAGGTCGGGATGTGGGGTTTGGTCTTGGTCAACTTGTATGGTCCTAGTTCATTAAGTTCAACGACCATGTTTTCAAAGATGGATATATTATTTGGGTCGTTTCATCTTCCTTGGGTTGGCCTTGTTTGAATATTTACCATACATAAGGCTATATAAGCAAGTCAATGTCACTTTATAACTCACCTAACACCCTTATAATATCTTATTGTATAAATTAATTGAAAATCACTCAAAGGGTTTCCTATATATACTCAAATCATTTTCACATCATTTAGAGTAGTTCTTACTATAGGCATATAACACTCAACTATGGAAAAGAGTCTAACTTCCTCCATTTCCAAGCATGCAAAGGTCATAAAGCCATGTATTAGCTAGAGCAAGTTCACTCGACATTTTTGAAGGGTTTCAAGAAAAAAATGGTTTGGTCACATAGCTGAGGCACACCACATCTCACTATTTTCACACTAGGTACATTCTATAATATATTATTAACATGTTATTTTTGTTTCAAAAGACATGAGGGCACCCCTAGAGGGTTTTTTAATTATTCACACTTACACAAACACCTAAGATAATTACACGATGATTAATCTAATAATAAGGGATTATAGTGCAATACTTGGATTGGTTCAATAGTTGAGAGTTTGACCGTTAAGGGTTTAAGACCGTAAAGTTTTGGGTTAGGACTGTATAGTTCCATGTGGAGTGTATAACAATTGTATGTTCTTGCCCCTATTGGTTTCGCATCTCCAAAACTTTCATTGAAGAACTTACAAATTTTTATTTACTCATTGCACCATCCTACACATCTAGATCATCTATGTTTTGCCATGTACAACTAAGTTTCTCTCTCTTATTGTGTATTTGAGAAAATACTTATTGTTTATCAATTATTACATGTATGAATGCATTATTTTGATTATGAATGATTAATGTTAGAATTTAATTAGATCTGTTGTCTCCCAAAATCAAGCTTTTCGTTTTCCAAGTTAAATTCAAAATTTCGAGCTCTCGCCCTCCTAAAGTATTTAAGCCAAGTTGAAAGTTCAAAGAAATAGCAAAATCTGTGCCCTAGTGTTGTTTAAATCTTTGTTTTGCTTGTTTTGAGAAATTCTCCATCTCCTATCTGATGCACGTAATATCCTCTTTACAATCTCCTTTTTTTGATCAAAATTGTTCGCTTGTTCTATGGCCTGGGTCGTCAAATCATTGTTTTTCCTCCATGCCTCTAGCTCATGAAAGAAATTCAAAAATTGGACTCAAAATGATGAAGTTATCTTCCTCTGCGTATTTTTCCACGTGGGAATGATGGGCATTTTATTCCTCGTAAAATTTTGGCCCCATCATCCATGGGTATGTGGACATACCTAATTAGAAGTGGGTCGGCAGAGAAATTTATGTTTTTGAGCCTCTTTATAAAAAAGGTGAAAATTTAAAAAGTGACCCATAGCCCCGATCAAGCTATAAAGGTAAAAGTCAAATTTTGAGCCCGCAGGAAAAAGTCAAAGTTAAAGCCTCAGGGGAAAAAGTAAAAGGTGAAGCCTTGATGTTGAAAAGTCAAAGGGGTCGAAAGATCCATCGGGGCACTTTTGGAAATTTAACCAAATTCCCAAAAGTGAAGTAAAAGTTCTAGAATCCTCCACGGCTCCACCAAGGTCTCGGGCCCACCGTTGAAAAGTTAAAGCGGGAGAGTGGAACAACGGAGAACTTTGAGTTTTTGAGACTTTTTCCAAAAAGGTTAAAATGTTGAGAAAAGGGCCATGACCCCATTTCTAATCAAGGGATGCCACGTGTCAAGAGTTCAATCGAGTAGCAAGTCGGTGGAGGAATTTGAGTTTTTGAGCCTTTTTCCAAAAAAGGTTAAAATTTTGAGAAAAGGGTCACGACCCCATTTCCAATGAAAACATGCCATGTGCCTAAGTTGAAAAGTCAAAGCGGGGGTGCGGGCCAATTTGTTCCAAATTTCCAAATCTCTAAAAAAGCAAAACGCAAAGGGCTTTCCCATACTGCTCCAATCTCTTCCTACCACGTGGACGGCCCGATTTCAAAGTTATAAGAGAAAATCAAACGATCTGTATTCAAACTGGCAAATCAAATGTAACGTTCACGTTGCAAGATCTGGTTTTTAACCCGCCATGAGCATTTTCTTCGCAATGGAGGAATTTGAAGAGGCGTAAATGATTTGTAAAGTTGTAACCATTTTGGCAAAGGATATAATGGCTCCTCAGAGCCATTCCAAAGGGGGCGATTGATTTCAAAAAGACCAGAGTGCTCTATACCTGGAAAAGACAAAAACACCATACTTCTTCTATTTTCCTTCTCCTTAGAATTTACTCTATTCTCAAATCTCTGTAAAAACTCTGCTTTAGCTTTAATAATAAAATAAGGAATTTTCACCTTTTTGATTGAGGGATTGATTGGTACCTTGCAACCAATGAATTTTATTTGGTCTTGTAGCTTCTCCTGGATTTTCTTTTCTTCTAACTATAAATGCATGTAAATGAAATTTCTAATTAATGTGTGTGGGCATCTGATATTCTACTCACAACATTAGTTTTCTCCTACCTCCATTTCCACTCCCCTTCCCCTTTCCAAGACAAAGTTTCTTCTCTAGTGAGACATTGCTAGCTTTACCACAGGATCTGTGGAGTACCCCGTTGGATCTTTGCCTCGAAAGGCCACAATTAAAATCCACTTTTTATGCATGCATCTACGGAAGCTACACCGTTCAAGTAGAGGGACTTAGATTCCCATAGTGTTGGCTTGAAACCCACCAATTTGTCCATAAGAAAATTTTTCTCGCCAACAATTTTGGCACCCACCGTGGGGTAGATTTTGCAACATCTGCACCTAAAAATGACCTCAAGGTCATAAAATACAAAAAGAAGATTCTAGAAGAAAATTTCGGAGATTGAATAATCACACAAACTACATGGATGTAAATCATGGCTATTCTAGGAAATCCTCCTGTTGAGAGACCTAATTTACTCTTTCACATCCAAGAAGACATTGCTTCTGATATGAGAGAAGCTATTTGGCATAATAGACAAAGTGTCAATCAATACTTCATTGCCATAAGGATTCTGGACTTGGAAGAGGAACGTGTTGTCGAATTGGAAAGTAGAGACAAATTCTAGCACCCCAGAGAAGAGCATAAAATTTCAAGCTAGCTAATAGAAGATACACCGACAACTAAGGCAAGGAGGAAAAATTGATCCCACATTTGAAGAGCTTGAAAGAGAGGCAAGAGCTGAAGAGGAGATAAGGGCTCAACTTGAAGAAATAGAAAGACTCCAAATTGAAGTAGAAGAAAGAGTAGCAACAGAAGTAGCCTTAGCAAGACTGGAGGCTAGAAACAAGAATAGAATGGGTGATCATGAGCATGAAGTACACAAGCCTAACATACCATGGGGAAGAAATACTGGTCCACTTGCTCTTCCACAACCACTTCATGAGCTCCCAAGAGGCTCAAGAAAGAACTTCCCAAAATTCAAAGGGGATGGTTCTCATCTCCTCAAGAACATGTAACAACATTCATCACTGCTTGTGGAGTGTTGGGAGTTGAAAATGAAGATGTTTCAGTTAGGATCTTTGTGGAGTCACTCCAAGAAAGAGTGCTGAATGGTTCTACATGTTGCCCCCAAGATCTGTCACATGCTAGGAAGATATAAGAAGTGCATTTGAACATAGGTTCAAGAGCACAGAAGATTGTCAGGATCTGCTAGTCCAATTGGTTCAGATGAAGAAGAAGACCTTCGAATCAATGAGAGATTTTGTAGCAAGGTATGTGTTTCACCTAATTTCTTAGTTTTCTGAGAAGTACTTGACAAAATAGATAAGGTAAAGGTGGTAAGAGGAATACCTATTTTGGGATGGTTGAAGGTTATATGCGCATGTATTTGAATTCTGAATCAAAGTGATTGTGAGACCTTCCTTTTGGCTAGGAGGAACTACCTGTATAAGAACCAAAACAAGACCACCAAAGAGAGTTAAACAATATATGCAGTGGATTGCCTAACATATGCTAGATCCTGGAAGTGCGATACTTCCTAGATGGTTATCAATCCACTGTTTAAAACAATTTAATGCTGAAATGAACTAAATATTGTCCTACTTTGTAGTTTAATACGATTTAGGCATCTCATACAAAACGTAATAGGCTAGATATAATCTAACAGGCTAGGCTAGAAGGAGATCCAGAGGTCAAGTAGGTTGGTTATAGGTGAATCTGAGCTAACAGGCTAGGTTAGATATAGATCTGAAGGTCAAATAGGTGTTCAAGTAGGTATATGTCAGAAAAATGAGGTTAAGTTAGATGTGGGTCACAAACAAGTTGTTATTCTGGCAAAGATCAGGTGACACAGAGACCGACCATGGTTTTATAAAATCGATGATGGTTTTATCAGTAACCGGTGACGGTTAGAGAGAACCGATGACGGTTAAGTCGGGGGCTAGTGGAATCACACAGTCTGGGTTTTTGGAGTTTTGGGAAAAAGTGGAGTGGATAGAAGATGGGGATTGATCACAGAGGGGGTGTAGATATGTTGTGAAGGTCTGAGACTACTGAGGAGGTCAAATAGGAAATTGGGCCAAGTATTAAGATGATTAGGTATGGAAGGTGGCTGCAATTAGAGAGAGGGAATGGACAGAGGGTAAAAGACTAGGTTCCTTTACCACAAATACTACAGATGATGATAAGAAAATGAAATAGATGGAAGGAGGATACTTACTCTTCATGAGGTACAGGTCTGAAGAATAATGAAGAAGTTTTGCATTGGAGGATGCTAGGAAGAAAAGTTTCACTGTTGTGCCAGTGTATTTGGTTGCCTTTGTTGATCACAAATCAATCTTCGTTACCTTTCACATCTAAAGAGATTAAACTCGAGATCAGAAGTTTTTCAACCCATATTACAAAGTCAGTAGATGGGTCTAAATAGGCCATTTGGTCCATTTTGGTATAACCAACGTCGGTTTAGGCAAGATATCTCGGGTTGTTCAAAAATTGCAAGGGTCTCCTTTTTTTCTCTGGGTGAAAATCGACCTTAGGAGGATTTTAAATGTGAGGTGAGGGGATGGGTCTAATGTTAGGTTTTATTTAGGACATTGGTTTAGGGTTTAGGTTAATGGGTCAAATGATGGGGGTGGTTAGGTGAGGTGCATTTAATAAAGGCAATTATATTAAATAGGTGTGTGAGGGTAGTGAATTAATTTAATGTAAATAATTAAATTAATGTGTGTGTGGGTAAAAGGTCATTAACTTAATTAAAATAATTAAATTAATATGTATGGAGGTAAATGACATTAATTTAATTAAAGTAATTAAATTAAAATGTGTGGGGTGCAGGAGGTAGGTGATAAGGTGTTGAGGATGAGGAAGTGATTATAGGGCTGCGCTAGGGGACCAAGGTGATTACGACATGATTTCGGTGTCTACATTTTGCCCCTTTTTGTTGCATAGCTTGTATTGGTAAGCAACACGAACAAGAATAGAGTGTGGTTGCCCCAAGTGGGAATGAGGGTGATCCCCCTCAAACCAGAACTGATGAGGTGGCAAAGCACATCGGTGAGTGGTTTGATAAAAGTGGATGCAAAGAAGAATGATGAGAAATGAGGAATGGGGTAAAGGGAAAATCGGGCATATAGGTAAATGGGCCAAGGTCAAAGGTAGGGGTAGTTGAACACACACACACACACACACGTATAAACTGCGACACGGTACCAAGTGGAAGAGCTTGCAAACTCTACATTGTCTAAGGTCGATAGGTTTATCCAAACAAGGTTGAAGTGAATCCGGTATCCAAGTATAGGATATGGTCAGGAAACACAATGTAGGTTAGGTGCAGGAACATTTAGGTATGTTCGGTACACACAAAAGGTAGGGTCGGATAAACGGTCACGAAAATAGGCTAGGTAAGGTCATTAGGTCAATCAACACAGTAATGTGCAAAGAAGGTGTAACAAACACATGAGGTCAAAGGTCACTAGCGAAGGTCAAGGTCCAAAGATCTAGGCCGCAGCATGGGTAAGGCCAAGGTAGGGGTAAAATAATGAGGCTTCAACAATTGATGTGGTGAGGGTGAAGAAGGTGGAGGGCCAAAGGGGAAGGTAAAGTGGTCTAGGTAGGTGTAGGGGAGGCAAAAGAAAGAGGAGGTAAGGAAAATTAGGTAAATGTGAGGGAAATGACTATGCGGGTAACCGACATCGGTCGGTATGAACTGATGATGGTGTAGGGGAACCGACGGTAGTTATCTAGGGCAACAGATCGGCATCGGTCAAGGGTTAACTGATGTCGGTTGAGTTGGGTAGGTTATAAAAAGTGAAAACCCACATTTTTAAAATTCATTTGTGCATTGTGAAAAGGAGAAAAGGACAAGAAGAGAGAAAAGAGGAAGAGGACAAAAGAGAATGTCAGAGAGCTTGGTTGGTGAGCCACATAGGCGAGATTGATTGGGTGAGAGGTGGGGCCGCAAGATTGGATCGAGCGAGGTGATTGGTTGGGAGAGTGAGAGGTCATTCGAGGATGGCGGAGGATGGAGAGGGATCGGGAGGAGCGGCATGGAGGCCGGAGGTTCCACCATGATGGCGGCAGACAGGATGTGGTAAGTGCCGAACCTTGGTTATTAATTGTTTAGTGAAATTGGTTAAAATATAAAAAATGTTAAAAATGGGGTTGGGGGAAGACATTTGAAAATAAGGGAAGAATGGGGAAATGGGAATGGGGAAGGGTAGGGTGTAGAGTAAAAGTGTAGTAGAGAAATAATTAGGGGTGAAAGGAGGGGGTTGAAGTGGGTAGAAAGGATTAGGAAGGGAAAAAGTAGGGTTTGGAAGTCGTGGCGGCTGCGACACGACAATGACCGACGCGGGTCGGCATGTGGCCGACGTCGGTGGGTAGGCGACCGTATCGATCCACAAGACCAAGACCAATGCTTTTTTAAGGGGAGATTGTGGTTGGTTAAGGGATAACAGGGGACGGTCAACCTAAGGTTAAGTTGGGACAAAAGGAGTAGAGTAAGGGCAGGGAGGTGGGAAAGTAGGGTAGGTGGTGGAAAAAGTTAAGGGAGATGGGAAGGGTTTAGGGTGGTTTGGGTGAGGGTTAGGGTAGATAGTTTTGGGTGGATGGGTTTGGGTAGGTTTGGGTGAGGGTTAGGGTAGATAGGTAGGGTAGATGGGTTTGGGTAGGTTGGATGAGGGGTTAGGGTAGGTAGGTAGGGTAGATGGGTTTGGGTAGGTTGGATTAGCGATAAGGCCAATGAGATGGGGGTGGGGAAAGAGATTAGGTTGGGATGTGGGGTGAAATAGGGTAAGTTGGGAAGGTGTACTAATACATTGTTTTTGTGGGATGCAGGCCTGAGATGAGTTGTGGATGAGGGCCCAGGTGCCACCCTTATTATCGATAAGATGCGGCGAGCACACCACAAGAGTGGTAACATGTTGTAGAGGTGGGGTTGATAGGGGTGAGGCGCTACCGGCATGTAGTCCGAGAGGTGAGTCTGATGGTCGCCCTCATCAATAAATGGGACTCGGTGACCAACACCTTCCATATGTCGACGGGTGAGATGACGATCACCCTGAGGACATCTACAGGATCCTGCGATTGCCCATATTGGGAGCCCAGGTTTATTCTATCTCTTCAAAGGCATATGAGGAGCTACTAGCACCTGTTTTTGGTGAGGGTGTAGCATACCTGACGTTCCATAGTGCTAGCATGAGCTATGGAGCGATGTATAGAGCTCATCCAAAGGAGATGAGGTTAGTGGTACTTTGATGGAGGCAGTGTGTTGCTTCGCACTACTGGATGTAGAGGGTGGGAGATTCCCGAGGTCACTGATGGGAGTCCTTCATGACATGGTGATACAGTGGACACAGTTCACATGGGCACCTACATTATTGATGCAAGTATATAGAGAGCTATGGGCCTACAGGTGATCACAGCGGAGGTTCAGTATTTGCTGTACCATACTACTACATTGCTTTGCGCTTACGAGCACATTGTTTGTGTTCGACTAGTGGGGATGCCTCGGGTAGATGCATTCCCATAGAGAGTTTTGAGAGTTGGGTATAGGTGGTGGGTACCGGCCATTGGAGAGGCCCGAGGTGCTAGAGCTACTCATGATGTAGCTTACTACAGGAGGTTGTTGGAGGGGTTGTTCGGGTGGACATCATTTGGAGGCCGTATGTGGGCTTCCCCACATACAGACAGATGGCCACAGAGCTAGATGGGCTATAGCTATATCTGATGGATAGAGGGGAGGAGAGCAGGAGAGCATGAGCGGATACCCATAGAGTGGGTTAGGTGCCAGTTTGGGTTAGTCCAAGATGTACCGCCTCCATTCCCATAGTATAGGAGAGATGACATGGAGAGACCTATGTCTCCACCGTGACCCACCGTGCCGACTGGACAGGAGGAGCAACCAGTGGATTCACAGATTGATGATTCAGGTGTGCGATGGATACGTGCGGTGGTGGGTAACATAGTTGAGAGCCATACCATTGAGGCTAGGGCAGCCAGACTTAGCCACCATCACAGTGTAGAGGGACGCCCTATAGGGGCAGGTGGCTACCTTGGTGACATAGCTCGGGATTATGCAGGGGTAGATGATAGGTACAGAGGCACATGTTACCACATTATAGTCCTTGATAGATACGTTGTAGGCTTGGGAAGGGTAGGGACAGGTACCTACATAGGCAGAGGTAAGGGGAGATGGATATGGAGAGGAGGTAGGCGGAGAGGGAAGGCAGGTAGATAGCCGCCCTACAAGCATAGGTACATGACTTACAGGGCCAGTTGGCCACAACACAAGGAGAGGTTACGGGTCTATAGAGCTAGCCGCCGGCATGCACAGCACACATATTACTCTCTGAGCCCGGGTTCGAGCACGCACAACTCCCAGGGCCGAGTTAGGCCATGGTACCAAAACAGGGCACAAGGCGGATTCTGGAAAGGGTCCCGTGGTATAGGCATCCACACAGCAGGAGACCCATGACACCCCCATAGATAGTGACCATGGTCAGATTTAGGGATGCCTTAGCAGAGGCACGATATTATCAGGATCATTTGTTAGCTGCCAGGCTAGATGTACCCTCCTATGCTGAGTACAGAGCACAACAGCCTCCAGTGAGAGGACTAGATCCCGCACTCACAATGTGGATAGTACAGGCAGGGGCTAGTGAGCCTAAGGACAGGGGTCGTGGTGAGGCCACTAGTGTGCAGAGGCCAACCCCAGGTGAGGGGCCATTAGCAAGAGGTGAGGTAGGTGCCGGAACTAGACAGGGGCTTATGGCGAGAGGGTTGGGAGAGACACAGTCACATGGAGCATTCCCCGACATCAGATGGGGAGATGATTGACTTGCTATGGACCAGCTTTGTGTGCCGAGTCATTTTTGTATGGATTATATATGAGACTAGCCTGCGTGTCAAAGAGATTTTGTATTTATATTATTTTTTTGTACATGATACAGCCTACGAGTGAAGATATTTTTATATTGGATAGTGGCTTGCAATCCGACGATGTACGAAAGACACATGTATTTTTGAGATGAGTGTACATCATTGTGATACAAAAGTATTTATATGATGAGATATATGAGGTTCGAGATGAGTATGTGTTGTGATGCATATTTGATTTTACTTTCGTTATGATATGAATGGATTAGGTGAGTTAGGCATGGCGAAGTCAGGTTAGTTTATGCATGGATTGAGTCAGGTTGGTTTAGGCATGGATCGAGTTAGGTTAATTTTAGGCATGGATTGAGTCAGGTTGGTTTAGGCATGGATTGAGTCGAGGTTGGTTTAGGCATGCATCGAGTCAAGTTGGTTTTAGGTATGGATCAAGGCGGAGTTGGTTTTAGGCATGGATCGAGGTAGGTTGGTTTAGGCATGGATCGAGGCAAAGTTGGCTTAGGCATGGATCGAGTCGAGGTTGGTTTTAGGCATGGATCAAGGAAGGTTGGTTTAGGCATGGATCGAGTCGTTGGTTTAGGCATGGATCAAGTCGAGTTGATTTTAGGCATGGATTGAGGTAGGTTGGTTTTAGGCATGGATCGAGGTAGGTGGTTTAGGCATGGATTGAGTCAGGTAAGTTTTAGGCATGGATCGAGTCAAGTTGGTTTAGGCATGGATCGAGTCAGGTTGGTTTAGGCATGGATCGAGTCAGGTTGGTTTTAGGCATGGATCGAGTCAGGTTGGTTTAGGCATGGATCGAGTCAGGTAAATTTAGACATGGATGTGTATATCAGTATTTTGGTAATATATGTTAATGAAAATGAATGTAATGGTGTATAATGTTTAAATATGGGTTATAGATGAATATGGGAAATAATGGTAGTGGTAAAAGAGTATGTGAAACATGAGGAGTGTATGTAGGTCGAATGATGTGGATATGGGATAGATTTCTAGGTTTTTGATATGAATAGGAAATCAGGTAAAGGTGGGGAAAATGGTTAGGGTAAAGAGTGGTCGAGCTAACCTTCCAGGGCCCCATGCCCTGGAAGTGCTACCTACATAGTCCCGCGAAAAGGGACCTCAGACCAATGTAGTTCTCCCATAAGCTAGGGAATAATATGAGAAGATAGAAGAAGAGGTAGGTAGGTTGATAGGTAGGGTTGAGTCTAGGTCATAGGGATGATTAGGTCAAGGTCAATTAAGTTTGGGTAGAGTATAGGTAGATAGGTAAAGGTGATTTTAGGTCGATTGAGGTGGGAGAAGAAAATCCCAAAAGATAGGCATCGAGGGTCTAGTCCTATATAGGAGGATCAAAAGGTAATGAAGAAGAGAAAAGATAAGAGGGGGCAAGAAAGCCACCCAATTGGAAAGGATCAAAACATATGAAACACATCTACAGATAGGCTAGTGAACATAAGACCCTAAAGACATTGCATGATTGATAATTCTAAGAGTGACAACTAGTCACATGATCACCAAATGTCATTGGTTCAGCAGGTCCCTTGAGGTATGAAGTGAAAATACAATGGGTAAGGAGGTGAAGGTAATTAGGTCATATGTTATGAAGCAAAATGCCTTGGGCAAGGAATCCAAGATCACAATAGACAAGTCCATGATGAAAAAGTTTACTTTTCTTTTCTTTTTGACTTTGTTAGATAGATTGATCGATGCAGGAAGTCTATACGGGATGAATATATGTCTCCTTGAGGTCTTCGCAAAGTTGATCGATGCGGAAGCTTCTGAATTTTGATTTTGAGAAAATAGTCCTCTTTTTGGAAAGACTATGTAGAGAGTTGCGAGCTTTTTATAGCTGTCCTTCGAGGGAGTAGTCTACTTATAGTGATAATTGAAGGTGGAAGATGTCCTTTTGAGGGATTCATCTTTTATATTGGAAGTTTGACTCAAGGAGTTAATCCCTTATTTTTGGAAATAATTTTTTTGGCTTTTAAGTCATGGACTAGACTATAACGAAGCATTTGGTTCTTGTTGAGAAGGAAAGGGTGAACGACCATGGGATCTCATCTAAAAGAAGATGAAAAGTATCCATGAGAATCATGCCATGTGCAGAGCCATGGTGCACATATTTAAGATAAGGCAAAAGGATGTGTAATCACATGATTCCTATTTAGTCGTTGGGGATGAGGTGTGGAAAAGAGAAAGGTGAATGATGCTCAAGGGACGAGCATGAAATAGAAAAGTAGTGATGTAGGACTAGAAGTCAATAGTAGAATAGTCAAAGATGCAAGGCATTGAGGGGCTCAGTTTAGGCTTACCATCAAGTGAAGACAAACGATAAGCACCTGATCCATAGTCATGGGTCATGATGTATGGTCCAAGCCAATTAGGAGAAAACTTGCCCGTTTGCTTTTTTTTTGCTTTGGTTATGTGTTGATTTTCCTTGAGGGCGAGATCACCAACCTTGAAGGTGCGTTCATGGATACGTTTTTCGTAGGCATGCTTGATGCATTTTTGGTAGACTTGGAGATGGTCAAGAGCATGAAGACAACGTTCGTCTAATAACTCAAGTTGTGCTAAACGGTCTTGGCGAAAGTCATCATCAGTGAGCATATCTTGAAGGGAGATACAGAGAGATGGGATCTAGACTTCGAGAGGTAAAACAACCTCGGTACCGTAGACCAGAGAAAATGGAGTAGTAGTAGTGGAAGTGCGAATACTAGTACGGTATGCCCAAAGAGTGAAAGGAATGTGCGTATGCCAATCCTTCCCAGTATCGTTAACCACTTTCATGAGAATTTTGTTTAGGGTTTTGTTGGTGGATTCAGCTTGGCCATTGGTTTGTGGGTAATATGGCGAGGAGAAGCTAAGCTAGATACCGAAGGCATCACAAAGTTTCTGTAGAGTTTTGTTTTTAAATTGCTTTCCGTTATCAGTGATAAGGCGATGTGGAACACCAAAATGAAAAATAATGTGATGATTGATGAACTCACATATTTTCTCAGCTTTCATGGAGATGAGGGGTATGGCTTCAACCCATTTGGTATAGTATTTAGTAGTGGTGATGATCCATTGATGTCATAGGGAAGAGTGAGGATTGATCTCTCTGACAAGATCCAAACCCCACTGAGAGAAGGGCCAAAGGTCACGAGCGACCTGTAAGGCATGACTAGGTGTGTGATGAAGATTGGCATGTTGTTGGCATTTTACACAATGTTTAACGTAGTCACAACAATCATGATTAAGGGTCGGCCAATAATAACTTAGGAAAAGAATGCACTTAGCAACAACAAGGCCACTGAAGTGACCTCCACATATGCCATTGTGAACTTCTTTAATGGTATAGGGGATTTGAGTGTAAGGCATTGTAAGAGGATACCATCAAAGCCTCATTTATAGAGAAGGACACCCATGATGACATAATGAGAGGCCTTCTTGAGAAAGGTGCATTGTCCCTTACGTGTGAGATCGGGAAGCAATATAGAAAAGGAAGGTAGTGTTATCCAAAATTCACCCCGGGTAATTTTGATAACATGCATTAGAGTTTTTCAGGTTTGAAGCAAGTAGATTGATTCAAGAGAAAATCAAGAAAATTGGCTAAGTCCTAGTCCAGCGGTCCTTGGGATAGTTGGGATGTTGGGCGTGAATCGGTTGAAAAAGCGCCGGGCGATCCAACACAACACAATTGGGGCGTCAGACGCGGAAGGCGAACCGACCAAAGTGGGAAAAATCTCCAAGTTTTATGCAGGGCAGGTTAGGGACAAAAGTACGCGGAGGACACGAACCGGCGAATCGGGTGAATCGGAGAAATTTGTCCTAGACCGATGCAGGATAGTTGAGACAATAGTATGCGGGGGCGAACCGCCGGATCGGCCGAAACAGGAACTTCCGTCTGGACACCGGGCCAAAAGTACGCATGGGACGCGAAAAGCCGAAGGAGCCGAGAGCGAATGAAATCTTGCCACGTGTCTTCACCACAAAGAGGGACAAGGAAGCACGATCAGGTGGTTCGAAAGAATTTTTCCACTGTAGTTTGGGACAGTGGGCCAAAGGGACGCGAGGGACACGAAGAGCCGAAAGAGCCGCCAACAAATCGAACGCGCCACGTGTCAAAAAGCGGAAGAAATGCGCTCCTCGAGGCCCGAACCAATAAAACAGTGCCACGTGTCCAAATTTAAAGGCCTAAAAGGAATTTTCAAAGGATGAACCCACGGATGAATCAGAGCCCGACACGTGTCATCCAAGTGGCAGTGCACGGGAAAAATTCAAATATTTTCCCGTCGATCCGTTTTGGGTATTTTTACCCTAAATCTTCAAACGATCATATCTTTCGATCCAGAGCTCGGATTTTCATGTTCTTTATATCAATGGAAAGCTGGTGAAATTATGTGCATGATTCTGGGGTCAATAATGCATTTTGGTTTAGTTTGGAGTGAGAAAATTTAGAAATTCCTCTGGCACGTAATAATAGACGTATGACGCGTTTCAACAACCAACTTTAATACAACAGACATTTTGCCGTTCTCGCTTAGATACCCACCATTTTTCCAGATTCGCCACTTCGCCATAATGAGATGAGTTGAATGCAACCTAGAAGTGGTTGGGGTAGATTTGGATTTCCTCTCTCTTCCCTCTCTCATTCTTCCTATATATTGTAAAGAGGGGCTTCTTTCTAAAGGTCGAACATTCCTGTTTTCCCCTCCCTTCTTCTCTTTATCAGGTGAATCAGTGGAGTTCGAACCTCCCATTTGAAACCTGTAATGTGACTCTACCTCTTAGCATTTTGTAGTATACTCTATCAATCTTTGGAGCAAGTAATGCATGTCCGTGGATGATTTTCAACCCTCTCTCGTGTTCATTTGCATCCTCCCGGTCTTTCACTGCAAATTTTGTTATCTCATGCATGATCTTGCATCACATTTGAATGGTCTCGTGTTTATTGGAAAGATAGGTGTTCTTCATTCCTCGGTGCATCACCTCTGTTAGCTTAGGTTTATTTTTCACACATCTTCTTACCCTGTCTCCTTGGCAGATTGGATTAGGTTTTGAGTAAACCCTCTGCATTTTTCGTGTGCATCTGAACAGAGGAATAGGAACCAGCCTTCTCTGGAGATTCCTTTCTCATTTTTTTCAGTCCCACACCTGGAGAAAGGATTCAATGTTGTGCAATCACACTGGATGCCTGAACATCAACTTAGAAACCTGATTTGCATCCAGGGGTGCTGTGATTTTGCACTAATAGTTTTGGCACGCCCGGTGGGACGCTAGAGGTCTCATTTTATTGCAGCAAAGTTGCCATGCATCTGCTAAAATTTTCTTGCTTGAAAAGAGCTATTATTTTCATGTCTGGTGACTCCAAGGGGAAGAATCAACTAGTTTCAAGATGCGGCAGCACGAAAACTCGTTAGAAGAGTCACCACAAGGTCAAGAGTTGGAGAAGAAGAGGTGTTGTTTGAATACCTACAATTATCTCTAAGAAGAAGGAAAAGAGGAAGAAGGATTCAAAGGTCTCCATCTCCACCAAACAGAACTCTCTCAACTCCTCCACCCGATAGGCCTTTCATTCACAACAAGGGTTTTAATAGAATGGCACAAAAAAACCCCTATGTCAACTTCACAGCAAAGAGCCCACTTGCCCTCAATGCACAACATCCAATTCCTATTGCAGCCTTGAAGAACATTCCATACTTCACTGGAGAAAATCAGACTACTCCAGGTGATCATGTTAAAGATATTGCCAACCTTTGTGCAATCCATGAAATCAATGAGATGCAAGTGGTCATCAAGTTATCGACATCTTTATTCAAGGGTAAAGCATTACAATGGTTTAGGAGCCTTGGAGATGGTTCTATCACAAATTGGAATCAAATTTGTGTATAGCACTTCATGAGTAATTTGGAGAAAAGGGAGACAACTTGTCTCTTTTGGAGCAACTGACAACCATCAAGAGAGCTCCCAATGAGTAGCTGACCGATTTCAACTTCAGATTTCAAAAGAACTTGGGAGAGAATTCCAGTGGCAGTCAGGCCAACAGTAGAAGGTGCTTTTCTCTACTATCTCAAAGCTCTAAACTCTGATATTTCTATGTTGATTCAGTCCATGGGAGGCATAACTATCCCTATGGCTTATAGCATTGCCATTAGGGCTGAAAATTGTTTGATCCAAGTTGGCAAACTTGCCCCTAGACCTCCCATGCCATTGTTTCCAAGTTTAGAGAGTCCAAACACCAATCAAGCACCTAATTTGGCTCCTTCTCCCACTCCTAGAAATCAGAGTTCAAATGAAGCTTCCACTTCATCTCCAAGTGCCCCAAATGAGCTTCAAGAAGTCATGAAGCAATTGCAAAACCTAGGCAATGAGCTGGTTACTCTCAAAAGGTAGCAGGCCCAAGGTTTTAGACCTTCTTATCAACCCCAAGCTTAGCCTAAAAGGCAGCCATACCAATCACAAAGGCCACCTAATCCAGTTGCAAATATGAATCAAACAAGGCCTCCTACCAATAGACCATTTCAGCCCTATAATCCAAATGCCATATCTGCCTCTAAGGCATTGGTGCTAACACAAAAAAACATTGCCCAGGAGTATGATTGGTGTTTTCCATGCAATGAGCCTCATAATCAATCCATGTGCTTCAATGGTGCTTTGAATCAAGCATTAATGGTGATAAATGCTGGTGTGGAGGGTGAGAACAATCGAGGAATAGCCAACAACAAGAAACATTCCAACAACAATCATCCCCAAATGACACCACATTGGTAAATTGGCAAGCAGAGGATTTTTGTGGCACGAACCAGGTAGTTTCTCAAGGTGTTGCAGCCAACACAAGGTCAAAAAGGAGGAATTTGGGTGAAGAACAACCATTAGCCCCAACCAATCCATAACCTTCCATGGCTCCACAAATGATTGGCAAGCAAATTCCAATTTCAAATGCACAAGGGCAGCCAAGAACATCCCCTAGGCCAACTCAAATACCAGTTGTTGCTGCCCACGTGCAAGGAGTGAATGTGCAAACCAAGGGACAACAAAGGGATACTTCATCTCCATTCAACATCATTGATCAGATGAAGAAGACAAATGTTAATATATCAATGTGGGAATCCCTATCTATCCTAAGACAAGAGATCTCGCTCCAAGCTGCTGCCATGAAGGACTAGTCAACTTCGAATCAAGAAGTTCGGAGATGCAAGACAAAGTGCTTACAAATGCTGCCCAGCCTGAGGGAAATCATGGAGGATAGCAAGGTAAAATGTTGAAACCCCCTCGTTTCTATGTTTCATTGATCATTGGAAATCAGCTAGTGCACAATTGCATGATAGAATCTAGGGCAAGTAGCTCAGTAATGCCTAAACAAATAGGCGATTAAGCTAGGGCTCCAATATGAAACAATATCCAAAGGGGTAGTGCAGGCTAGATGGGATAGCAATAGCAACATACTTGGAGTGATTAGAAACTTGAGTCTTACCTTGCATGCATGTCCAAATGTTGTTGTTTTACAAGATGTATCAATCATAGACCTTCCACCACTCTTTGCCCTTTGCTTTAAGGGACTTCTGCTACCAAGATTGGGGATATTTGTCTCACTGATTGGTCACACATCTTTGCCAATTCGAATGAGGTATGGATCTAACTCTTGATGAATGGGCAAACAAGATACATGCTTTTGATCCTTATCAAGAAGTAGAAGAATTTGAGCTGGGAGTCTATTACATACACGAAGAAAAGCAACTATTCTAGCATCACCAAGCCAAACCACAAAGATGACAATGAGGTATGGTAGCTGTTTTTTTTTGATGGATCAAGGAGTAGAAAAGGTGCAGGAGGTGGAGCTATGCTTGTTTCACCTCAAAGAATAAAGTACTATTCAACTTTTAGATTTCAGTTTTCATGCTCCAATAACACTTTGCCGAATATGAAGCCTTGGTGCAAGGGATGCATTGGGCAATCAAGAAGAAAATAAATAACTTAAGTCTTTGGGGATAGTGAATTGATTGTAAATCAGGTCAAGGGACAACATGCTACCAAGAATGATCTACTCAAATGCTAAAAGAACAGGTGTGGGACCTCATGGAAGATTTTGAGGGTTTTGGCATCGATCCATTCCTAGGAAAGAGAATCGGAGTTCTTGTGAGCTTGCAGCAGAGAGGGGCAGCCTTTGACATTGTGGAAAACATTCAACAAGACAAGGTACAACCAAACATCCACGTGATTGTGAGGCCTTCAAAGCGCTGATAACAATGTCATTGGCAAGTGTTTGAGAATGACCAACAAATCATCCATTTCTTGCGAAGAAGAAGTGAGTTCTCGGCCAAGAATCAAGAAAGATTGGAACAGCATGATGGTGACCAAGTGGTACAGTTGAGAACTAACAAGCTACCCAAGGGACTTATCACTTTGGAGTCCATTTTTAATCCCAATGATCGGTTTAGAAAGGAGAAAGAAACATTCAAGTCAAGAGAGATGATTCAAAGATCCATCCCGAAAAGAACAAACCATTACAAATTGGAAGGATGACAACCGAAAAGAAAGGTATGAGTTCATACAAATTTGTGTCAAGAGTTCCCCGATGTGTTTTCTTGGAGCTATGAAGACTTAAAAGGTTTCAATCCCAATTTAGCTCAGCATACCATTGAATTGGATCCAAATACTAAGCCTGTTAGGCAGAAACAAAGACCAGTCAACCCACACATGGAGCCTCTCATGAGAAAAGAATTGGACAAGCTGATTGAGTCAAGGATCATATTCCCAATCAAGCATTCTAGTTGGGTTGCCAACTTAGTTCCATTAGAAAGAAGAGTGGAGAGATCAGATTGTGTGTTGACTTCTCGAGACTTGAATAGAGCCTCTCTCAAGGATCATTATCCGCTTCCATCAATGGAACAAATATTGCAGTTGTCAGAAATGGTTGAAAGGTTTTCATTGCTAGATGGATATTCAGCTATAATCGATAATGGTGAAGGAAGAAGATCAATTCAAGATAACCTTCACAACCAAATGGGGAACTTTTGCATACAGAAAATTCCATTTGGGTTGTCCAACGCTGGTGCTACCTTCCAAAGGGCAATGGACATGGCATTCAAAGGCTTGATTAACAACGCAGTGCTGATTTACCTTGATGATATCACTGTATTCTCCAAAAATGCAGTGGATCACCTCTTTCATCTGAGGCAAGTATTTCAGAGGTGTAGAAGATTTGGGGTATCATTGAATCCCAAAAAATGCATATTCTTGGCTCATGAGGGAAGGCTTCTAGGCCATATTGTTTCAAAGGAGGGATTGACGATTGACCCAGAAAGAGTTGAAGCAATTCGAGCGTTGCCATTGCCAAGTCACAAGAAGGCTCTTCAAAGCTTCTTGGGAAGGATCAATTTTGTCCACAGGTTTGTTCCAAACTTTGCAGCTCGTAAAGCCAATAACGGTGATGTTAAAAAGAGCATGGCATTTAAGTGGACATCTGAAGGCAAGGCAAGTTTTGAGGCAATAAAAGAGGCTATATCTCAAGCTCCCACTCTCGTCAATCCAGACTTCTCCAAGGGTTTCATGCTATACGCCTTTGGTGGTGGAGACACAATTTCTGCAATCCTGGCACAACAAAACAAAGAAGGATTAGAACAACCAGTTGCTTTCTTCAGTCAAGGCTTGGAGGAATACGAAACTAGGTACTCTTTCATTGAAAAGCATGTACTTGCAGTGATCAGGAGTTTAAAGAAATTCAAGCACCTAGTCTCAAACAACAAGATCCAATTATTGGTCTCTCATGCGGGAGTCAAGGACTTCCTTCTAAACAAGGATCTGAATGAGAAACGTGTAGGATGGATAACCCGTGTCATGGAATATGACATCGAGATTAAGGTCACCAAACTAGTACGTGGGAAGGGACTATGTGAACAACTAGCCTTGAGTCAGCAAGTTGAAGCAGGTAATGGAAAAGAGGTCATCTTGCACTGCAGGATGGTCAAGAATAAGAAAATGATGACGTGCCTACTCCCTGTTGGACTCAGAATATGATACACTTCCTACAAACAGGCCTATGCCCTCAAGAAATGAGCAAAGCAAAGAGGAGATACTTTAGATTACAAGCCATTCCATATGTGCTTGTTGATGGTGTTTTGTTACTGAAAGACATCAATGGAGTTCTATTGAGGTGCATTGGGACAAGTCAAATTGAGAGGATGTTACGTGATTTTCACGATGGAGATTCTGGAGGACATTTCTCCCCACGAGTAACAACTCTCAAGATAATGAAGGTAGGGTACTATTGGCCCACGGTGTTCAATGACTGCTATACATGGATAAGAAAGTGTAAGAAATGTACACTCTTCACAGGAAAAGAAAGACTAGCAAAGACTTCCATTGCACCCAATTTTGGTTGACCAACCATTTATGTAATGGGGTTTGGACTTCATTGGAGTCATTAATCCCAATTCAAGCCAAGGGCACAAATGGATTTTGACAGCCACAGACTACTTCACCAAATGGAACGAAGTAGTAGCACTCAAAGAGGAAAATGAGTCTAGCATCTTAGACTTTTATGAGGAGATAACAACCAGATTTAGTATACCTGCTAAAATAATCTCGATAATGCATTGGCATTTATAGGTTCCAAGATTACCAGAATGGGCTGTCAAGAATGGAATCTATTTGAGCACCTCTTCAAATTATTACCCGTAGGGTAATGGATAGGCAGAGTCCACGAACAAAAATTTGCTAAGAATCATCAGGAGGACTCTAGATGAAAATCAAAGAACATGGCATACCAAGCTAAAATCAGCATTATGGGTGTGAATAACTCCCAAGAGATCCACAGGTAACTCTCCATTCAGAGGCTTGTCTATGGAAGAGAAGCAATCTTGCCCATGTCACTTGAGTTGCCAACATTGGAACTCATGAAGCAAATGGAGTTGCTAGAGTTTGAGCCCATGGAGGTGAGGTATGCAGAATTGATGGAGCTGCAAGAGATCGAAATCGAGCATCCCAAGCAATGGAAAAGGATCAAGATTTGATCAAGAAGACCTTTGATAGGAAGGCCAAGGATAGATCCTTCCAAGTTGGAGATCTAGTGTTGAAATGGGATGTGGATAGAGAAAAACGGGAAGGCATTCAAAATTTGATGCCATTTGGAGTGGCCCATACATGGTCACGAAGTGCAAGAACATCAATGCTTTCCAATTGGCCTCATTGGATGGTGAAGAACTGCAGATTCCATCAATGGAATCTATCTCAAGCATTGCTTCTAGAAGAAATTTACCTCCTTGTAAATATTAGATTAGATTTCCATTCCTCCAAGTGCGTATGCACATTGTCTTGTTGTAGTTAGGTTCGGTTTCCCTAAGTTCTTTGGCACAAATTTTGTTGCTCCTAGGTTGGGTTTCTATAGTTTGGCGTGCTCTCGGAGAAGGAGTTGTAGTATCGAGTGGTTTCGGTTATTACTTATGAATCCATGCCCAATGGATCGCTAAAAGGTCACTGATCTTCATCCAGCAGGTAGATGACCCCGCTGAGTCGCCAAATTGTTATCCAAAATTCACCCCCCAGGGTAATTTCGATAACATGCATCAGAGTTTTTCAGTTCCGAGCAAGTAGATTGATTCAAGAGAAAATCAAGAAAATCGGCTAAGTCGTAGTCTAGGCGGTCCTTGGGATAGTTGGGACGTCGAGGCGCGAATCGGCCGAAAAACCACTAGGTAGTCCGCACAGCAATTGGGACGTCGGGACACGTGGGACGCGGAAGGGTGAACTAGCCGAAAGTGGGAAAAATCGCCAAGTTTTGTCCGGGACAGTTGGGACAAAAGTACGCGGAGGACGCGAACTAGCTGAATCGGGCGAATCAGAGAAATTTGTCCCAGACAGTTGGGAAAAAAGTGTGTGGGGACTGAATCACCGGATCGGGCGAAACAGGAACTTCCGTCAGGACACCCGGACAAAAGTACGTGTAGGACGCGAAAAGCCGAAGGAGCCGAGAGCGAATGAAATCTTGCCACGTGTCTTCACCACAAAGAGGGACAAGGAAGCACAGATCAAGTGGTTCGTAAGAATTTTTCCCGTAGTTTGGGACAGTCGGGCCAAAGGGACGCGAGGGACACAAAGAGCCGAAAGAGCCGCCAACAAATCGAACGCGCCACGTGTCAAAACGAAAGAAATGCACTCCTCGAGCTCGAACCAATAAAACAATGCCATGTGTCCAAATTTAAAGGCCTAAAAGGAATTTTCAAAGGATGAACCCGTGGATGAATCAGAGCCCGACATGTGTCATCCAAGTGGCAGTGCGCGGGAAAAATTCAAATATTTTCCCGCCGATCCGTTTTGGGCCTTTTTTTTGCCCTAAATCTTCAAACGATCATATCTTTCGATCCAGAGCTCGATTTTCATGTTCTTTATATCAATGGAAAGCTGGTGAAATTATCTGCACGATTCTAGGGTCAATATTGCAGTTTGGTTCAGTTTGGAGTGAGAAAATTTAGAAATTCCTCTGGCACGTAATAATAGACATAAGTGACGTTTCAACAACCAGCTTTAATACAACAGACAGTTCACCGTTTCTGCTAGACAGTCCACCATTTTGCCAGGATTCGTCACTTCTACCATAATGAGATGAGTTGAATGAAACCTAGAAGTGGTTGGGGTAGATATGGATTTCCTCTCTCTTCCCTCTCTCATTCTTCCTATATATTGTAAAGAGGGCTTGAATCTAAAGGTCGAACATTCTGCTTTGCCCCTCCCTTCTTCTCTTTATCAAAGCGAATTTGTGGAGTTCAAACCTCCCATTTGAAACCTGTAATGCGACTCTACCTCTTGGAATTTTGTAGTGTCTTGTATCAATCTTTGGAGCAAGTAATGCATGTCCGTGGATGATTTTCAACCCTCTCTCGTGTTCATTTGCATCCTCCTAGGTCTTTCACCGCAAATTTTGTTATCTCATGCATGATCTTGCATCACATTTGAATGGTCTGTGTTTATTAGAAAGATAGGTGTTCTTCATTCCTCGGTGCATCACCTCTCGTTAGCTTAGGTTTATTTTCACACATCTTCTTACCCTGTCTCCTTGGTAGATTAGATTAGGTTTTGAGTAAACCCTCTGCATTTTTCGTGTGCATCACGAACAGAGGAATAGGAACCACCTTCTCTGGAGATTCCTTTCTCATTTTTTCAGTCCCACACACGGAGAAAGGATTCAATGTTGTGCAATCACACTGGGATGCCCGAACATCAACTTAGAAACCCGATTTGCATCCATGGGTGCTTTGTGATTTTACACTAACGGTAGTCTGCAAGCCGCTTATACCAAAGGTCGTGTGTGTTTAGTGAGGCGATTCAGATGAGGTTAACACAACAAGATTTATAAGAATATATCGTATATGTGTTTTATGGTAACAAAGATGTCTAAATCGTCGAGCAAAGTGGGTATTTGGGAAGCAAGGCGAGGCCACGGTATCTGCGAATTTATTAGTGGATCGCGAGCGGTTTGAATTTTATAAGCGGTCAAAGGTAGTCAACATGATGCTGATGTAACATTTGTACTCTTGAATTATTTCATTATGACAACCGATAAACACCATTGACTTGGTTTACTACCCGGTGAGAGTCACCAAAGATATTAATGGATCGACATCAAGTGTTGGTAAGGTTGATTTTGGTAAGGTTTAACATACATGAAGTGTAAGGGGTCGAGTGTTGGTCACAACATAGGTTTTGTGGTTGAGTAGGTAATGGCGAAGTTTGGTGGCGAAAAAAACTAAGGATAAGAAAAGATTTTAGGGTGAGTGTATCGGGTTTCATAGTCTAGAAGGGTACAACTTATGTAATAAACCACTGCTCCCTATGCTTTGATCATCACAATGAGCGAGCATGGACCTGGAGAGTGATCGGTGGGTGAGATGTATAGGTAGAAGGGTTGGTTGTATTTAGGTGGAACAAATGCACAGTGGTTGGAGAAGGTATTGTTTTAAGGCCTCAAAAGCTTTGTGGCAGTCGTCATCCCATTTAAAAGAGACATCCTTTTTGAGAAGGTGATGAAATGGTTGACAACGGTTGGAGAGTTGGGAAATAAATTGATGAATAGATTGCAACTTTCCCTGCAAACTATGAAGTTGGTGAAGGTTAGTGGGTGGAGGCATATCGAGAATGGCCTTGACTTTAGCAGGGTCAACCTCTATACCACGTAAGGAAACGATAAATCCTAGGAGCTTTCCTGAGAGAACCGTGAAGACACATTTCTTGGGTTGAAGGTGAACACAATACTTGATAAGGTGATCAAAGATGGTTTTCAAGACAGTAAGATGTTCGGCCCGATGTTTGGATTTGGCGAGAAGATCATCTACATAATCTTCTAATATATGGTGCATAATGTCATGGAAAATGTAGGTCATAGCCTGCTGATAGGTGGCACCAACATTTTTAAGGCCGAAAGGCATGACTCGATAGCAGAAGGTCCCCCAAGGGGTAATGAATGTGGTTTTGTGTTGATCTTATGGAGTGAGCAAGATTTGGTTATAACCCAAGAAACCATCCATAAGTGATAGCATCTCATGGCCAGTGGTAAGGTCAACCAACTGGTCAATACCAGGCAGAGGAAAATCATCTTTTGGGTAGGCAAGGTTGAGATCACGAAAATCGGTGCAAATGCAAAGTCCCCCTGTCACCTTAGTGATAGGACGATGTTAGAAATCCATTGGGGTAATCAATGGGTAAGATGAAGGAAACTGAGAGAAGGCATTGAAGTTCTTCTTTGACAAGAAGAGCAATGTGCGGGTGTATTTTCCTTAACTTTTGTTTTACGGGTTTGACATCGGGAATGGTTACAATATTGTGGACCATGATAGTGGGATCAATGCCAAGCATGTCAACATAGGACCAAGCGAAAGCATGGCTATGATTTTTGAGAAAAGAAGTGAGGGCTTCATATTCAGCAGCATCCAGAGATTGGCCAATCTTGAGAATGTGGGGGTCGTCTTGAGTGTGGTTTTGACTTGATAGTCAATTCATTTAACATTGTTTACATCTCGAAGGTAATAACTAGTGAATATAAGAGTCTTGACATAAAGGTAGGTGAGTATGGACTCATCATCCCGACATTAAACGACATTAATAGAAGGGGTATCGTCCCTATCATGTCAAGATACAAGAACGGAAGAGAGGAAGGAGCCTTGCCATCACGGTGATAGGTCAGAGGCCCCAAGGAAATGGTATTTATGAAAAAAAGGTAGGAGGGATAGATTTAGGATCCATCAACTCTGTTGGTGAAGGTGGTGAAGGTGGGGTAGGTGAAGAAGGTGGAGAGGGGTCAATGTCTTCAATGAGTTCAATACGGGGCTTTTTGGCAGGTAGTTTGGTAAAACTGATTCCACTATGATCATTGTGTTTATGCGTGGTACATGAAATAATAGTGTGACGACCTTGCTCATAAAGGCCAAAGCTGAAACCCTTCTAGGCACAATGGTGTAGGAAAGTGTGAGCGAAGCGGCGGTTGGTAAGTGACTGAAGGTCAGCCGAAAAAGGTCGGGTTTGTGATGGTGGTTCAGGTGTGTAAGTGGAAATATCAAGTCCCCCATAGGTAAGATGGGTACGGAGGTGGGGAGGACCATAAAGGAGACACTCACCTATGCGGTGATCATAGTGAGGATGTTGGTGAAGGTTTCCATACTCTTGTGGAGTAAGGAATGTATTGAAATTGTATAGGAGATACTCCCCCATAGTGAGGCGTTGAAAAAAACCTTCCAAGGGATCAATGGTTGATATATTGGTGGTTGGAATGGAGGAAGCGTTAGAAGTTAGATCGGCGGAGGTGTTAGTTAGTTGGGAAGCTGATGTGTGACTAGTAGAAGTGACAACAACGGTGGGAATAGAAGATTTGGGTGAAGGTGAGGTTGCAACGACACTAGTGGATGGGGTCGTGTGTGAAGAATATGTAGGTAGGGAGGTAGACGCCTTAACAGGTATAAGGAAATCATTGGGCTGGTAAAGCATGTTGCAAGTTTTAAAAGGTGATGGGTCAAATTTGAAATGGTATAGGAACATCCTTCATGTTCAAACTTTACTCTTCGGTCAAAGTAGAAGGGACATAACTCATGGCATGAATCCGTGGTCTGCATAGCAACAAATTGTATTGAAAATCCCCTTCTAAAATGTAGAACACTCGAGAACAAGATCGGGGACCCACACGACCATGGAGGATGATAGTGCTGAGTGTAGAGGTGATAGCGTCATTGAATGAACGTAACATAACTAGATGTTTATACATGTAGTTGTGGGGTATGTGCATTTGTTCGAATGCATGAGAGGAGATGATGTTAATGCTAGCGCCCCCATCGATCATAACACGTCGGACATGTATATTATCGATATGGACGGAGATGAAAAGTGTAGGATTTGGGTCATCGGTTTGGTGGGGGACAATTTCTTCATCCAAGAAACTAAGGGCGGCAACTTGGTGAGTAGGTGGAGGTGATGAGGTAGATGGAAATTTGGTGAGTGAGGTGACATGATGAGGTGTGATAATAGGTGATACAGTGTGGGGTCATTAGGAAAAACCTCAATAGATTGAAGGACCTCCATGAGGGCTTGATGATGTGACTCGAGGTTTGGATGAGATTGTATAAGGAAATTTTGAGAGGAGATTGGTGTAATTGTTTGAGCATCGCGTGGTGCGTAACCCCATCGAAATAGGATATGCTTTGGACCATAGATAGTGAATTTAGGTGCAGGTGTAATTGGTATGTTGGGTACGTGGTTGGGTGATGGATCAGCTATTTTATCTTTCCCTTTGTCTCACTGACCTTGGGTAACGACGTGAACCATATTAATTTGAGGCAGAGAGGTGGATGGGGTGGGGTTACCATGAAAGGTATACCGGCAGGAGGGACATTTACCAAGAGGTGGATAAGAGCCTTCTGCGATGAGTGTCCAACACCGACATTTAGGAGAAGGTTGAGCAATCTCTTAGATGTGGACCATGTTGATTTCAAATTTTGGAGATGGAAAGAAAGGTCGTGGTGGTGAAGATGGAGGTTGTGGTATAGGTGTAGGAGGAAGATGTGAAGAAGGTGGCGAGGGTGAAATAGGTTCATCATCCAGGAGGTCATCATCATCAAAATTGGGGTCAGAAGGACATAATTGAATGAGGGAAACCTTTAGACCCTTACAGTTCTCAACATCATGTCCTGGCACACGATGGTAAGTGTAAATTTTAGTATCATCAAACCCTTCCGGTTTAGGTTTAAGAGGGTCGTAAGGTCTAAGAGGAGGGAGGGTGATAGCAGAGATTTCTAGGAGGTTATCCAAGATGGTGGCATATGATCCCACTAGTGGATCACAATGTGAAGTGAAAGTAGGTTTGGTTGGAAGATTGGGTAGTTGTGGTGGTAGTTGAGGTGATGCAGTCTTGGATTTGGGTTGTACTTTCTTTAGTAAAGGTGGTAAGAGGAATACCTATTTTGGGATGGTTGAAGGTTATATGCGCGCGTATCTGAATTCTGAATCAAAGTGATTATGAGACCTTCCTTTTGGCTAGGAGGAACTACCTGTATAAGAACCAAAACAAGACCACCAAAGAGAGTTAAACAATATATGTAGTGGACTGCCTAACATATGCTAGATCCTGGAAGTGCAATACTTCCTAGATGGTTATCAATCCACTATTTAAAACAATTCAATGCTGAAATAAAGTAAATATTGTCCTACTGTAGTTTAATACAATTTAGGCATCTCATACAAAATGCAATAGGCTAGATCTAATCTAACAGGCTAGGCTAGAAGGAGATCCAGAGGTCAAGTAGGTTGGTTATAGGTGAATTTGAGCTAATAGGCTAGGTTAGATACAGATCTGAAGGTCAAATAGGTGTTCAAGTAGGTATATGTCAGAAAAAATGAGGTTAAGTTAGATGTGGGTCACAAACAGGTTGTTATTCTGGCAGAGATCAGGCGACACAGAGACCGACCACGGTTTTATAAAACTGATGACGATTTTACTGTAACCAGCGATGGTTAGAGAGAACCGATGACAGTTAAGTCGGGGTGCAGTGGAATCACATAGTTTGGGTTTTTGGAGTTTTGGGGCAAAAGTGGAGTGGATAGAAGATAGGGATTGATCACAGAGGGGGTGTAGATATGTTGCAAAGGTCTGAGACTACTGAGGAGGTCAAATAGGAAATTGGGCCAAGTATTAAGATGATTAGGTATGGAAGGTGGTTGCAACTGGAGAGAGGGAATGGACAGAGGGTAAAAGACTAGGTTCCTTTACCACAAATACTACAAATGATGATAAGAAAATGAAATAGATGGAAGGAGGATACTTACTCTTCTGTGAGGTACAGTCTAAAGAATAATGAAGAAGTTGCTACGTTGGAGGATGCTGGGAAGAAAGTTTCACTGTTGTGCCAGTGTATTTGGTTGCCTTTGTTGATCACAAATCAATCTTCGTTCTGTATCACGCGTCTAAAGAGATCAAACTCGAGATCAGAAGTTTTTCAACCTATATTACAAAGCTGTAAATGGGTCTAAATAGGCCATTTGGTCCATTCTGGTATAACCGGCATCGGTTTAGGGTGAACCGACATCGGTTTAGGCAAGATATCTCAGGTTCAAAAATTACCTAGGAAGTTGCTCCGCTATTTGATAAGGGTCTCCTTTTTTTCTCGGTGGCTGAAACCGACCTTAGGAGGATTTTAAATGTGAGGTGAGGGGATGGGTCTAATGTTAGGTTTTATTTAGGACATTGGTTTAGGGTTTAGGTTAATGTGTCAAATGATGGGGTGGTTACGTGAGGTGCATTTAGTAAATGCAATTATATTAAATAGGTGTGTGAGGGTAGTGAATTAATTTAATGTAAATAATTAAATTAATGTGTGTGTGGGTAAAAGGTCATTAACTTAATTAAAATAATTAAATTAATATGTATGGAGGTAAATGGTATTAATTTAATTAAAGTAATTAAATTAAAATGTGTGGGGTGCAGGAGGTAGGTGATAAGGTGTTGAGGATGAGGAAGTGATTATAGGGTCAGTGTGCTAGGGGACCAAGGGGACCAAGGTGATTACGACACAATTTCGGTGTCTGATGTATGATAGGTTGACAAGAAGGATCCCAAAGATGTGGTACCCACTGAAAACAGCTTGAAAAGGTTTTTCAACAATGCTTTGCCTTCTTGAAGTTGGTTTTTTCCTCAGAAGAGCCCGACCAAGAACATTGAGGGAAGCTCAAGACTTTGCAATTGAGATTGATGATGATCTAATTATTTCTGGCAAAGTGAAAGGACCAAATGGGAAGCAAAAGGGTTAGAGTTCAAATTTAGTCACCACTAATCCAATGTTCCAAAAAATGGCAAATGACCTAGTTGCTTTGAAGAAGCAACTGTTACATATCACAATGAGGAATGATCCAAGGAGACCAAATCCTCATGATAGACCAAGAATTACTCCAAATCCTTGTAGGCTTGCTCTTGAAGAACCACCACTCAATGCCATCTGTGATACTAGGGAATAAGAAGGAGCAGAGACATTGAGAAACGAAGAAGAAAACATCGATGACTATGAAAACTATCTTGAAATTAAAGAGGTTGGCATGCATAATGGCTTGCTTGAATACGTTATTGATGAGGAGGAAGGTGATGAAGAAGCTCCAAGTTTTTCATGTGCTATTTTCACTTGTTCACAATCCAAGAATGGTGTTTCGACTCAAATATTATGGCGAGAGTAGGAATAACAAAGAAGATAGCTCTCCCAAGCCCCCACTAAATAAGATCATCAGCAGGGGATCACCATTACCACCTTCCATGGAATCAGCTAGAGAGAAATCAGATTCACCAGTTTTCAAGGATCATACTGCTATGCCAAGTAAGTTATCTAATTCTTCTCCCAACTCAAAAGTTGTTAAGAGCAATTCTCTTCTAAATGCTGGTTCTGTAAGAACATCTAAATTTCAATCAAAGGCTACACCCCCATCTCCTTCCAAGCCAATTGCTACATTTGAAAAGGATAACCCAACACCAAAAGTAACGAAGCATCTGCCGTTTAAGTCCTCATCCACTGCTATAACCTCTTCCTCATCTACCATAAATTCATTTGACTTTGTAGAGCATGCTAGCAAAACCAAAGTATAGCTCTATAAAATTGATTACCTAAAAACACATCCTACCCAATTTGACAGATTCATCAAGGCAGTCCGGGGTGGTAACTCTACATCCCCAATCTCTAATTCTAAAGGCTTACTTCCCACACCATCCACACCATCTTCTCAAAACATGCTATCCCTCAGTGCCTCCACCACCAACAGAGTTGAGCCTTTTTACCTGTCACTTCTCATCAAAGGTTTCCAGCTGAACAATTACATTATAGATTCTAGAGCCTCAGATAATGTGATGCAGCAAAAAAAGTTGCAAATTCTCTTGGCCTCACTTTGACCCGAGTAAATGACACATGCTACTCAATGGAATCTAAACAAGTTCCATTGGTAGGAAGGATTAAGGATGCTTAGGTTACACTAGCTGATTACCCTAACAAGAAGATACTCCTGACCATTTTGGTGGAAGACATCCCAACATCTTTTGGTATGCTATTGAGTAGAATTTTTGAAGAGATCTAGGTGCGAAATAAAAATGGATTAGTCATTTACAACTATCTTAATGAAAGGAGAAATGAAGAAGCTACTGCCAGTCATAAAAATGAAGTTCATAGTAAGGAATTATGATGATCCAAGAGCTGATATCCTTTTTCAAGATTGTGGGCTTGAAATTACCTCCTTACATCATAGAAGGAAGAGGACTTGCCACTTTTCATGGAAGAAGAAGAAGACCAAAATCTGGAAAATGGAATTTGATGGTAGTCATTCCAAAGCAGGTTCAAGAGCTGGTGTATTATTATACTCTCCCTCTAATGAGGTATATCCTTTTGCCTACAAGTTGCAATTTGACAATACAAATAATACAACAGAGTATGAAGCATTAATCTTAGGCATGAATACAACTGAGGACATGGGAATCAAGAAGTTGAGATGCAAAGGTAATACGAGAGGTTGTGGTAAAGCATGCCACCAACAATATAGGGTGAAAAACTTGAGACTCAGTACTATAGAAAAATAGTGTGGGACTACATTGAATCCTTTAATACATTATCCATTGAAGCTATCCCTAGGGAGCAGAATGAAAAGGCTGATTCTCTAGCAGTGTCAACTTCCTTAGTGACACCTCATCCTTCTTTTGGTAAGGATAAAGTGACCATTGAGATGGTGTTTAGACCCAATGTACTAGACAATGCAAATCACTGGCAGGTCTTCAATGATGACAATCAGATCCTAGCCTTCTTAGAACAAAGGGATAACTTCAATAATCTTTTCTTTGAAGGAAGTGAAAAACCACACCGTGAATCAGTCCCCAAAGAAGAGAAGGAAGGAATTGAGGGAATTGATGAAGAGGGAGTAATCAAACTGAAAGGAAACAAAATCCCCAAAGGCCTAGTTTCTTTGGAAGACCTCTTTGACAAGCATGACAGTTCATCCAAGAGAAAGAAAAATAGTCTTCTCGGTGTCCATATGATTTTGATCAAGAAAACATTGGCACTTCAGAGAATCCAAGGATGGTTAACATTGGTAAATGCTGCTCACTAGAAGAGAAGAGAAAGTTTGTTGCTCTGCTAAAAAAGTACTCAGATGTCCTAGCCTATTCCTATGATGAACTCAAATATTTTCAGCCAAAGGAAATGCATCACTCCATTCCTTTGAAGCAAGGAGCTAAGCCCTTCATAAAAAAAAAAAAGGCCCTACAATCCAAATATTTCTGATTTTATCAAAGAAGAGGTGACAAAGATGCTTAATGATAGAATCATCTTCCCCATCCACCATTCAACATGGGTGGCTAACATTGTGCCAGTAAGGAAGAAGAATAGGAAATAAGGATTTGTGTAGACTTCCAAATTTGAATCAGGCATCTCTCAAGGACAACTACCCTCTTCCAATCATGGATCATATTTTGCAAAGTCACTGGATCTGAAATGCTCTCTTTGCTTGATGGATTCTTAGGGTACAACCAAATCAAGGTGGTAGAAGAGGATTACAACAAAACAACCTTCACAACACCTTGGGGCACTTTTTCCTACAACAAAATGCCTTTTGGATTAATCAATGTTGGAGCCACTTTCCAAAGAGCAATGGACTTGGCCTTCAAATATTTGAAACATTACATTGTCATTTACCTTGATGACCTCACAGTTTTTTTAAAGAGGAGGGGAGATCATATTTTTCATTTGGGGCAAGTCCTTGCAAGGTGTAGGAAACATAGTATTTCTCTAAATCCAAAGAGGTGCATTTTTGGAGTCACAAAAGGTAAGTTGCTGGGACACATTGTGAACAAACATGGAGCACACATTAATCCTGAGAGGATCGAGATATCCAAGCACTAGCCTTACCAACCAGCAAGAAGGGAGTTCATTCATTCTTTGGAAAGGTAAACTTCCTTTGTCATTTTGTGCCTGAGTTTTCTGAATTGACTAAGCATATAACTTCCATGATGAAGCCTCAAGCAGGTTTCAAGTGGAATAAGGAAGGAAAATCAGCATTTGAGGAGATCAAGAAAGCCATTGCCAAAGCTCTAACTCTTGTATCTCCAAATTTCAACAAGGATTTCATCATGTATTGCTATGCATCAGAACATACACTCTCTGTTGTCCTTGTTCAGAAAAATGATGAAGGTTTGGAAGCACCCATTGCTTTCATGAGTTGTCCTTTGAAAAATCATGAGCTAAAGTACAAACAATTGGAGAAACATGCCTACGCAGTGGTCAAAGCTGTTAAAAGTTTTAGATTCTACATTCTCAATTCCCATACAATGGTGATGGTCCTTGGAAGTGCAATCAAGTCCATTTTGACTCAACAATATCCTGGGGCTAAGAGAGGAAGTTGGATTGAAAAGAATCAAGAGTATGACTTGGGGATTAGACCCTCTAATCTAGTAAGAGGAAAAGGTTTGTGCCAACTGATTGCTGAAGATGAAGCTATCAGGGCTCAGTAGGGAGAAAAAGATGGTGTTTTCTCAACTTGTTCAGGAGACAATCCACAGGTGCTCTTTGTCACCACTACTGATGAGTGGTATGCTAACATTGCTTACTACCTCACTTATGGAGAATGCCCTCCTCATCTTGATTACAAAAAAAGAAGGAAACTCAAGCTAAAGGTAGCCAAGTTTGTGATTTGGAATCATGCACTTTACAAGAGAGGCCTAGATGGTTGTTTCCTTAGGTGTGTAGATAAGGAGCAACAAGAAAAGTTGCTCAGGGCATATCATGATCAAGCTTGTGGTGGACATTTCTCAGCAATGGTCACCGCACATAATATCCTCAGAGGGAGATATTATTGGCCCTCCATCTTTGCAGACACTCAGGATTAGGTTTCCAAATGCAAAGCATGCCAACAATTTGTTGGAAAGCCACAACTAGCTGCATTTCCACTCAGGCTTGTGGTGATTGAAGAACCATTTCAGCAATGGGGGCTAGATTTTATTGGTGTTCTGAATCCTCATTCTAGTGTAGGGCATACTTATGTACTCACTGCAACTGATTACTTCACTAAATGGGTGGAAGCCATTCCAACCAAGCAAGCCAACTTTGAAACAGTTTGTAACTTCATCAAGGAGAATATCATTGTTCATTTTGGAATACCATAGAAAATTGTTGTAGATAATGCCACCTATTTCTCTTCCAAGGAGCTAATAGAGTTTATTATGGCTTTGGAATCTCCCTATCTCACTCTTCTAACTATTACCCATAAGGAAATGGGCAAGCTGAGTCAAGCAACAAGAACATTGTGACCATTATTTGCAAGATGGTAGATATGTTATGTTTGTGGAGCCTATTTTCATGTTAGAGTGTGGTACACCTTCTATGTGTTACACTCGGGTATTTTTATGGTGGTCCCCGAAGCAAATTTTCATGGGTGGTTTATTAACCCATGGGTAATGGGTAACCGTTATGGGCTGTTTTTGGGCCCATGGTTTTTATAAGTGTACCGTTGTTTTGATACCCATGATTTTTTGCCCATGGTTTTGATACCCACAATTTTGTATCAAACTACTTAAGCAATTGTCTTTTTATATGGTCTTATGCATATGATAGATATACAAGCAAATGTATTACAGATGTGCTTTGAATTTGAGTGTGAATTCTATAGAGTTTGTTGAGCATAGCTTCAAACAGATCTGGTATTGTATTGAGAGAGTGGAGGCTTGTAATAAAATATGAGCAAGTGATTATTGGTGGACGTAGCCCAAATTGGGTGAACCACGTTAAATCTTGTCTCTATTTTGTGTTATTTATTCTGCACTTTTATTTGAGATCTCATAATATTTTACATATTAGTTTCTACTATTGTGATTACTACGTAAGAGATTATTCAAAGCATATTTTATCTCTTATTTCCTAACAAGATAAGAATCAAAGGAACTGGCACAAGAAGTTATATGATGCATTTTGGGCCGATAGGATCACTCCTAAGAAGGCAATAGGTATGTCACCTTTCCAAATGTTGTATGGAGTTGAGGCAGAGATCCCCTCACAATTGAGATGCTAGCTCTCAAGTTGTTGCAAGAAATAGAAGATGGTCAATACAAAGACTCCATTGACAAGAGGATCCTCTTCCTGGAGAAGTTGGAGGAAAGCAGATGCCAAGTGGTGGATAGAATTAAAGAACACCAATTGAAAGTGAAGAATATATTTGACAAGAGGGAAAAGGAAAGAGAATTCAAGGTTGGAGACTTTGTCCTACTATGGGACAAGAGAAGAGAACCAAAGGGTAGCCATGGAAAGTTTGATTCATTATGGCTCAGCCCATTCCAAATTCATGGAGCTTGTGGTGAGAATGTTTTTCTCCTCTCATACTTGGATGGAATGCCATTGGAATTTCCTTGAAGCGGGAAATACTTGAAATTGTATCATCAGTGAAAGCGGGTTGTCCCCGCCTTGTACCATAGGTGATTTCATAGGTGTGTTTTTCCCTTTTCTATTGTGTGGTTTTGGTTTATTTTTGTTTGGTTTTTGTTGTGTGTGGTTTGGCTTGTGTGTTTCCTCCTTCTTCCATTCTTTCTCGAATTGTACATGACTCTACAAGGCCCAATGGATAAGGCATTGGTCAATGTTATACGGTTTAAAAATTGAGATTCTAGATCCTCATACCATGTCTTCGTCATGCTCAGTCCATGCCATGTCCCCAAGCTAGAGCCAGCTTGTTGTCTCCTGAAAACCACTTTTTGTTTTCCAAGTTAAATTCAATTTTTTAAGCTCTTGCCCTCATAAAGTATTTAAGCCAAGTTTAAAGTTCGAAGAAGTAGCAAATTATGTGCCCTAGTGCTGTTTAAATCTCTATTTTGCTCGTTTTGAGAAATTCTCCATCTCCCGGTCTATGCACGTAATATCCTCTTTATAATCTCCTTTTTGATCAAAATTGTTCGCTTGTTCTATGGCCTAGGTCATCAAATCATTGTTTTGCCTCCATGACTCGCTCATAAAGGAAATTCAAAAATTGGACTCAAAATGATGTTCTCTTCCTTTGTGTATTTTTCCCACAGTTAGGAACGATGGGCATTTTCTTCTTCGTCAAATTTTGGCCCCATCATCCACGGGTACGTGGACATACCTAATTGGAAGTGGGTCGGCGGAGAAATTTGCATTTTGAGCCTCTTTGTAAAAAAGTGAAAATTTAAAAAGTGACCCACAACCCCGATCAGGCTATAAAGGTAAAATTCAAATTTTGAGCCCACAGGAAAAGTCAAAGTTGAAGCCCACAGGGAAAAATTCAAAGGTGAAGCCCATTGTTGAAAAGTCAAAGTAGACGAGTGGGCCATCGGGGCACTTTTGGAAATTTAACCAAATTCCCAAAAGTGAAGTAAAAGTTCTAGAATGCTTCGTGGCTCCACCAAGGTCTTGGGCCCGCCGTTGAAAAGTCAAAGTGGGAGAGTGGAATGACAGAGAACTTTGAGTTTTTGAGCCTTTTTCCAAAAAGGTTAAAATGTTGAGAAAGGGCCATGACCCCATTTCTAATCAGAGGATGCCATGTGTCAAGAGTTTAATCGAGCAACAGGTCGGTGAAGGAATTTGATTTTTGAGCCTTTTCCCAAAAAGGTTAAAATGTTGAGAAAAGGGCTATGACCCCATTTCCAATGAAAACGTGCCACGTGCCTAAGTTGAAAAGTCAAAGTGGGGGTGCGGGCCAATTTGTTCCAAATTTCCAAATCTCTAAAAAATCACAAAACGCAAAGGGATTTCCCCCATACCCACTCCAATCTCTTCCTACCATGTGGACGACCTGATTTCAAAGTTATAAGAGAAAATCAAATGGTTTGTATTCAAACTGCAAATCAAATGTAACGTTCGCGTTGCAAGATCTGGTTTTTAACCCGCCATGAGAATTTTCTTCGCAATGGAGGAATTTAAAGAGGTGTAAATGATTTGTAAAGTTGTAACCATTTTGGCAAAGGATATAATGGCTCCTCAGAGCCATTCCAAAGGGGGCGGTTGATTTCAAAAAAGACCAGAGTGCTCTGTACCTGGACTAGACAAAAAATGCCATACTTCTTCTATTTTCCCTTCTCCTTAGAATTTCCTCTATTCTCAAAGCTTTGTACAAACTCTGCTTTAGCTTCAATAATAAAAGAAGGAATTTTCACCTTTTTTGATAGAGGGATTGATTGGTACCTTGCAACCAATGAATTTTATTCGGTCTTGTAGCTTCTCCTACGGATTTTTTTTTCTTCTAACTATAAATGCATGTAAATGAAATTTCTAATTAATGTGTGTGGGCATATGATATTCTACTCACAACATTAGTTTTCTCCTACCTCCATTTCCACTCCCCTTCCCCTTTCCAAGACAAAGTTTCTTCTCTAGTGAGACATTGCTAGCTTTGCCACAGGGTCAGTGGAGTGCCCCTATTGGATCTCTAGTCAAAAGGCCACCATTGAAATCCACCTTTTATGCATGCACCTATGGAAGCTGCACCGTTCAAGTAGAGGGACTTAGATTCCCATAGCGTTGGCTTGAAACCCACCAATTTGTCCACAAGAAAATTTTTCTCGCCAACAAGATCATAATAGCCAATCTATTGTAAAACATTAAACCCTTCTTATTGTTATGTATCCCATAACATATATAAATTAATTAATGTGTAAACCTTTGGTGAAGTTTAATCTTGAATTGAATTTATTATTCAAACCCTAGTGATTTCTACACTAATTTTGGTACATCATGGTTCCAAATCTCATGGATCATTATTGTAATTTATATATTATTCCTAAGGGTTCCAACCTTATTTTGATGGAATCTCCTATCACTCTAATCAGTTCACACCTATTGATGATATTCTTTCTAGAGCTCGTCAAAGCATGCACATGATATTTTTCATATATTTGCATATTTTCTATTCATAGTGTTTGGTAATATCATAAAATGTGAAAGTGTTTCATAACATGTTTGAAAATCATGTTCTATAAGATGATGAGGCTCAATATTTTGTGCATTTTTTGAAATAAAATCATAATAATATCAAAATTATTCTCCATACTTCTCATGATCAACTCAAAAATACTATTATATCTTCTATAGATGATCTCAATAATCCCTCATCATCTAGTACACACACACACACACACAATATATCCTACATCGAAGTAACTATTTCATTGTACTTGTACCCATGATTGTATAACCCAAATAATCCATCTAATAATCCTATTGAACTAAAAAAATTGGGACAATTTTTTTGAGTTAAGATAAGAATGAGGGTTAAATATTATTTTACTAATTGATTATCAAAGATTGAATGATATGTTCCACATTAGAACTATAGCCACAGAGTTGGAATACCTCACCATGGTGCCATTGATTAAGGATCCTTCACCTTATGCTTATTAACCCTCTATGGGTTGACCGCATTATTAAAGCACAAATATTATTATGTCAAGTTGTATTTTAAATCCTAAGCTCCTAAATCACATACAAAGGCTATATTTTAATCATAATCCATAATCACATAATGGAACATCATGTTGTTTCAAAAGTAAAAGTTATATATTTTCCCACCAAGGGATTTTAATAGCAACATAAGGCTTAAATTGATTTTCCAAAGGTTTAATTTAAGTTTACTAGGTAAAAATTCCCTTTATAAGGGTCTAAATTAATTAATATGGACACACAATAGGTTAAATGTATCCTAACACTGTAATACAAATTTAGTTCTCTTTAAATTAAATAAAACCATTCTAATTAAAAAGGTAGGGGATAAATAGAACCCACTTACAATTTTTAAATAGAAAGTCAACTAATGGGTCCACTTGATAAGTGGCCCATCTTAGGTTTGTTGAGATATTTTGGATCAAAACACTCTCAACAATAGATTTTTTATTGGGGTAGTAATGTCAAGTGGGATATCTACCACTGTTATATGCCCCACATTATCTTAAAGTTTATGTATTAAACTTTATTATGATGGTCTTCCACATTTAAGAGTGGAATAGAAGCGACTGACTAAGAGAGCTACTGACTCACAAAAATCTCTCGGGATTGCTAATAAACCAATGAATAAATTGGTATTGAATATAAGATTAGTCGGGTTGGTAACCATTATCAACATTGCATTATATAGTAAGAAACCGGTCTAAAAATCATCTATGTGAGACCAAGGAGTGAAGTGGAAGTGCTAGGTAAAATTTGTATTTGAGATTCTTAATACAAACAATGCTTTATTACAAGGGGTTTTTCCTTTAGGTTTCCCCACTTAAATATGGTGTCTTCTATCTCTTTTATTTCCTACTATTTTCTTTAGCTCTTGTTATTACATTATATATTCTACACATCATAATCTATAATCTTTGGTGGATTTATAATCAGTCTATTACTCATTCCTTATAAATCCTGACATGGTATTAGAGCTTGTGGTTATGAGTGTGTAGGATCGATCTGGGAGATTTTAATCTACTTGAGTGAGGAAGCTTGAAGTTTATTTATGAATCTATGATGCCCTAGTTACTCACAAATTGTCTTCAAGTTAACCATGTTTAAAATTCTATTTTTCACCTAAATATTTATTGAAAATATTACTTAAATGGTTGTTTAGATCTTGTTTAAGAAATTGTCTTCTTAGATATTTACTTATACATATTATTTCAATATTTTTAGTTTAAATCCATCGTCTGCATGAGCTTGTTTTAAGTTTTCACGTTGTTTATAGCCGTTAGGGCTATTTTTGTCTATGGATCCAAAAGGATATCTTCGATCTAGTTAGTTCAAAACGTTTAAATTTGCCCGACTTTATAAATATTTATTATTTTTCTTGATTCGTTTTATGAAGCCCTGAGCCAATTAGAGGGATCCATCTTGCTTTACGTTTTTAGTCATATTGTTTATCTGATTTTCAGTCATGAAACACAAGCCAATAAGGGATTTCCACGTTTCTTCACATTGTTAGACTTGTGTTAGTCTTCCTCTGTCATTTGTGAAATCAGATCTAATCAGGAAGTTCCAAGTCTCTTAATATTCTCAGTCTTTGTCAGGATTTTATTTTATTTTTTCTAACTCTTACGAAATGTGAGCACATATTTTTATTCTAAGTGTTTCACTCTGAACAATTTTTTTCTTCCTCTGTCTTTGTGAAATTTGGGCAAATATTATTGTTCTAACTTACTCCATATTTTCATTGTCATTCATTTGTTTTCTCGCTTCGACATATGCAAAGTTTGATCCAATAGGATTGCTCCGTGTGTCTTCACATTTCACATCTTTTAGTTTTCTTTTTGTGGCAGTGGCTTATCCAATAAGATTTAGCCACCTTTTTGTATTTATCAGTCTTTGTTAGATTTGCGAAGAGTGAGCCATTTAGAAGACTCCATGTGTGTCCAAGTTTTTCCCTAGTCCTTTCGGCAGAACTGCGAAGAGAAAACTAATTGAATTTTGACACGTATTTAAATTTTCTGTTGTGCCAATCTTCGCAAGTCTTTGGGGTGTCGTATTTACTTTGGCATTAGCCACTAAGATTGAGACAACTGTCTTTAGATTTCAGACCCAAAATTTATATTAAAGTTTAGCTTATTCAGGGCTTCAAATCACTAAGGCAATCTAGTTAAAGTTTGGCGGAAAGTTAACAAGTGTATATTATCAATCATTAGATCTTTGACAAGTGACATCATTTGATTGTTTTTTTATTATCTTTGCTTTCACATTTTGTTTGAATTTTTTAGAGTGCAAAATATTAAGCTAATTAATTGAAGACACATATATATGGTTTGCGATCCGTTTTTCTATTGTCTTATTAGCTACACCGTGAAGTGCCAACTAATTGAAAAGCAACACGTGTCATATCCTACTTTGTTCATAGGTTTAAAATTTTTCTCTCTTCCTCGGATATCAAATTTTCTTTGTATTGTAGATTTGGAATTCCTTTGTTCTGCGGATATCAATTTTGATTTCCTTTATACCATAACTTTAAAAATTTTCTTCATTATGAAGTTTTTCAAAGTCTATGTTATACGGGTTCCCTAAGTGTCTCTGTCTCGGGATTCCAAACTTAGGAAAGCTTGGATCTTTATTTTGTGGCCTTTTGCATAATGTCCGTTTCATTTATTTGTTAACATATAACTAAAGAGAAGGTCTATAACTTTCCCTTTTTCTTTGTTTAGCTCTCCCGATTTGTATTTTTAGTTTTATTTGTCTCCATTACCGTCTGAGCATTAAAAATGAAATTTTTTTCTAGTTTTTCATTAGATAAGTCTCAACTATTAAATGGAATGAATTATAGCATTTGGAGAGTTTGTTTAAATGATTGTTTTATGGCTATAAAGCTATGGGTCTTGTGTCCTATGCCCTTAACCTATTGCTTGTATTAGGATATGAGTAGCCGACTTGTGGCTTACCATATCATTTTATTATATCATTTATACTTTATCATGCTTAATAGGTCGGCCTTGGTGATGGCCATAACATATGAATAGTATATATAGGGGTTTGTAGGTAGTAATTCATTATCATTTGAACATTTGAGTCTTATTATATGGTTTGGAGGTTGCCCCCTCGAAGTGGCGAAGCTATTATAATTGCATATTGAGATCATTATTCTGAAATATTGTGTTATTTTGTGTTCTATTGCTGTTCATAATCTGAATTATACTAGTAATTTCATTACAAGTGGTATCAGAGCTGCGATCTAGGCCAAAATTAGGGCAAAAACCCTAATTTTTTGTTTCCACAATATATTTCAAACTAGAGCGAATTGGTGGGATATATTTTTACCAGAGTTGTGAAACATTTCAAGTAAGGTTCCCTGAAAATTTCAGAATTTTTTGATTTATTTTGCACAAGTTATTACAAATTTATGGTTTTTCATAAAATCGCTCCCTAGGGTGTAAATTGGGGATTTTTTTCAAGTTATTTACATTTTCGGAAAGCTCTCAAAAACTAGTAATTGTATCTTCTCTGTGTTTTTTCCCGATCGATCAATTTGTGTCGAAACCCTAAACCATAAGGTTTGATATCATGGTGGGGCCTTCCAAAACAACAAAAAGAATCCGGTTACTGCGGTAAAACCCCAGATAAAGATGGGATAGTGATTGAAGAGATGAAGTCAGAAGGGGTAAATACAGATTCCTTAGCACTAGGGTTTACCTAAGTTGATCATAAGGTGATCCCACTTGAGTATGAGTTGTGAAATGTACAATATGAGATGGCCTCTAAAAGAGACATAGCCCAAATCAATCATTGGTTGAATGATAACATGCAACATGTAAAGGGTAAACAATATGGACCAAATCTAACCCATATTAACTAAGGATGATCTTCAGTTCAAAATCATGGAAAAAATAACCATGTTGGATCAATTTTCCAGCCCAATCGAATCTAACTTTTTCACAACCATGGAACATGATGCCGAAAGTAGATATGTGCAAATTTGATGGTAAAGATCCCCTGAATTAGATAAATCAAATGGAGAACTTCTTTGAGCTACATCAAACACCATTAGGACAAAATGTGACACCGACATCCCTATATCTTGAACCAAACCAATTCATTTGGTATCAATGGTTATGTGCTCAGAGGTAGAAGAATGGTCTCAGCGTCACTTGGATAGTTTTTACCGAGGAGTTGTAATTGCACTATAATTCCAGTGTTTCAGAGAACTACTTTAGTCAATTAGTAAAGTTACGACAAACATGATCAATTAAAGATTATGTGCATCAATTCCAGAACCTATCCTTAAGGGTGGAGAATATACTAGAAGAGAATCTGAATGACCTATTTCTTGGGGGTCTTAAGGACCACATCAAGCATGAGGTACATATGTTTATTCCACTCAAGATTTTTGATTCTATTATCATGGCACGTCGAGAATGAGAAAAAAATTTATTTGCAATAGGAGGCTACCTTTCATTAACACCGAGAGACCATAGTATCTCTTCCCCTTCATTTTCTAGGCCAATTAGAGTGAATCCACAACAAATGGAAGAGAAGAGAGAAAAAGGATTATGTTTTAAATGTGATAGCAAATATGGACCGAGACATAAATGTGCTTTGAGAAGAATTTGTTCTATATTGACAGAGGTAATGAGGATGATAAGGGTGCTGAAATTATAGGAGAGGCCGAGGAACCAAGGTAGAAGATGAAGTAGAGGATCACCAACCTATAATTTATTGCCATGCATTATCGGTATTAGTACTCCTCAAACACTCAAGGTTATTGGCTATCTCAAAAAATAGATGGTGATAATGTTGATTGACTCGGGAGTACTCATAACTTCATAAATATTAAGCTAGCTTCCTGCCTCAATTGTTTTATTTACCCAGCTCTAGAAATGCAAGTTATGATTACGGATGGTGGGACAATCAAGTGCACAGGAAAATGCCATAGTATCAAGCTTTCTATGGGATACTACATGTTAGACTCACCTATGTTTGCTATTTCTATGGGAGGGGCAAATATTATTTTGGGTTTCCAATGGCTCACAACCTTAGGTACTATAGAGATAAATTTCCAAGAATTGTTCATGCGATTTCATTCAGATGGAAGGACAATACAATTGAATGGGATGGTAGCTAAGTCTCCACGAGATCATTAGATCTCATCGATGCATAAGGTTCTTAGAAAAGGAGTAGATGGATTTATAGCAAAGTTATTTTCCATAGAAGTACAACATACAGAGTCTTCAATGCCACCCGATCTTTAGAAGATTGTTGATGCTCACTCATCTATTTTTGATGCAATTCCAAAGGGACTACCACCAGCTTAGGGATCATGATCATGCCATTCATTGATTCTAGGAGCTAAACACCTAACATCGATCATACTGATAACCATATTCCCGAAAAAGTGAGATCGAGAAAATGGTTTAGGAAATGTTGAAGGCAGGTATCATTAGGCATAGTTAGAGTGCATATTCTTCACCAGTGGTCATGGTACATAAGAAGGATGAAACATGGAGGATGTTTCCAGATTACTGAGAACTCAACAAGTACACCATCAAAGATAAGTTTCCTATTCCAGTAATTGATGATTTACTTGATGAATTGCATGGTGCTATTTATTTCACAAAATTAGATCTTTGTTCGGGGTACCATAAAATTAGAATAAAAGAGGAAGATGTTCATAAAATGGCTTTCAGGACTCATGAGGGCCATTATGAGTTTTTGGTAATGCCTTTTGGTCTTAAAAATGCATGTTTAACCTTTCAATGCTTGATGGACATTTTTTTTAGGCCATTTTTAAGGAAATTTGTATTAGTTTTCTTTGATGGCATATTGATTTATAGTAAGACATGGGAAGACCACTTACAACATGTAAATAAAGTGTTGGAAGTTTTGGAGAAACATACTCTCTATGAAAAACCATCCAAATTTTCTTTTGGTGTACAAGAGGTAGAGTACTTTGGTCACATTGTATCCCATGAAGGCGTCAAAGTTGATCCTTAGAAGATAAAAGCTATGGTGGAATGACCAAGGCCCAAAACTCTCAAAAATATTCATGGGTTCCTAGGACTAATAGGGTACTACAATAGATTTGTGCAAGGATATGGTAGAATAGTAACCCCACTCATTGCATTGCTAAAGAAGGATGCCTTCCATTGGAAAAACTTAGCCACTAAATCCTTTGAGTAGCTGAAGGAAGCCTTGTGCAACACCCCAGTTTTGGCTACTCCCAACTTCTCAAAAACCTTCATTGTTGAATGTGACGCTTCAGGATCAGGATTGGGAGTAGTTCTAATGCAAGAGGAAGACCAACCGCATTTGAGATTTTCTAATTCAAAGGAAAAGATCTTCTCAAACCTATCTATGAGAAAGAAATGATGGCTATTCTTCATGCAATCAAGTAATGGATGCCCTATCTCATGGGTAGACACTTGTTATCCAAAATTCACCACCCCGGGGTAAATTTTGATAACATGCATTAAATTCTCAAGTCCCAGGTAAATAGATTGATTCAAGGAAAAAAATCATGTTTCTAGGGTCCCCTCGGATTTTTTCTAACTCCCCTGTCCAAGAAGAAAAGAGAAAGTTCTGAGAAAAGGTGAAAAAGTTACAAAAACAAGCTTGGGACAGAAAAATCATGAAAATTGGCTAATTCCTGGTCCAGGCATCCTTGGGGCAGATTGGGACGTCGGGCGCGAATCGGCCGAAAGGTCACAAAGGCATCAGCAGAGCATAGGGACATTTGGGACATTGGGACACGGAAGGCCGATTCGGCCGAAGGAGGAAGAAAAATTAACTAACTGCACGAGCGGAACAGTGCTGGGACATTTGGGCCGTGAGGACGCGAAGGACGCGAACCACCCGGATCAGCCAAAAAGATAACTTTAGCACCGGACAAGCTGGGACAAAAGTACGCGAGGGACACGGAAGGCCGAGGAGCCGAAAGCCAATCAAATCACGCCACGTGTCATCGGCAGAAAAGGGACAGAGAAGCCCATTTCGGGTGGATCGGAAGTTTTAGTCCCAAAGAGCAAAGGGACATCTGGGACAAAAGGACGTGGTGGGCGCGAAAAACCGGGCTGGCTCGCAGATGAATCAGGAGACGCCACGTGTCACAAGGGAAGGTCCAAAAGTTCAAAGGGCGAGGTTTGAAGGGTCAGCCCGAGCCAATAAAAAGAGGACACGTGTCCAATGAAGCAAGGAAGTGTGGAGCTCGGGGAGGAGTTAGAGAATTTGGTAGAGTTTTGGTAAAAAACTAAAAGGTGAAGGATGACCCCGTGCCCTGTCCTCCAATCAATGCATGCCACGTGTCCCAGTGGCGGGGACGCGGGGAAAAAGTGGAAAATGTTCCAAAAAGTTACAAAAGGTCAAAACTTTCAAGGAAACCCACGAGAAAGATGAAGGAGAGAGAATTACTCATTCAATTAGCGCTTGACACATGTCATCCAGGTGGCGAACGCGGAAAAAATTTCAAAACACATTTTTTCTGTTTGTGCCCTAAATCTTCAGATCGCCATATATTTCGATCCGAGCTCGGATTTGCATGTTCTTTATATAATTGGAAATCTTATGAAATTCTCTACATGATTCTAGGGTTGATCTTGAATTTTGGTGTAGTCCGAGAGAGAAAGTTAAGAAATAGCTCGACACGTGTTCATGGCCAGAAGTGACATTTCAGCGACCAAATTTAACGCAGAATGGGTCGCATTCTCCTGCAATTCGGTCAAAATTGACAGGGTATGGGTTTGTAAGGTCCCCCATGCCATTTTAATGCATCTGCAATCAAGGAGGAATGGGATCTCACGTTTTTGTACGTTTCTGTCTCCTGGGCTCGACCCATGCAATGTAAAAGCCAGATTTGGCTCATTTCTAAGGGGGAACTTTTTTGGCATAGCAATCTTCTTCTTTCACCTCCAACAAGTGATTGTTGTAAGAATCAAACCTCTTCAAAGATCAGAATAATTTTTACCTCTCTGAGGTTGTAATGTAGTGGTTTTTGACATTGGAAATGATAATGCAAGCTTTGTGAATGGGTTTCAGTCCTTTGTTTGTATTATTTACTTCATTTCAGATCCTTAATTATATCTTATCATCCTGTGTATGTTTTATGTTGCAATATTTGGTTTGTGTCTATTTGCATGACAAAATTGTTTCACCACTCCTTTTGGTGCATCACCACCTTTAGTTAGTTTCAATTTTTGCATTTCTATCCCCGTCTCCTTGCATTTAGGGTAGGATTAGGATCTCGAACCTTTGTGGTTATGCAAATCTAGATCTAAATCGAGGAGTTGAGGAACTAACCTCTAATCTGGAGATTCCTCTCCGCTCACAAGTTCCCACACTTGGAGAGAGGTTTCCATGTTGTGCAATCACACTGGATGCTAACATGATCAACCTAGAAGCCTGATCAGTATCCAGGGGTGTTGTGCATTCGCAACAACAGTTTTGGCATGCCGGGTGGGACAAGAGGTCTCATTTTTTATTTACAGATAAAGTTAATGTGCATCTGCTGTAATTTTCTTGCTTGAAAAGAGCTATTATTTGCATATCCGGTGACTCCAGGGGAAGAATCAACTTGTTTGATGAGTGCAGGCCTAAAAACTTATGAGAAGAATCACCACAAGGTCAAGAGTTGGAGAAGAAGAAGTCTTTGTTTGAATACCCGCAATTATCTCCAAGAAGAAGGTAAAGAGGAAGAAGGATTCAAAGGTCTCCATCTCCACCAAACATAACTGTCTCAACTCCTCCACCCGTAGGCCTTTCATTCATCAACAAGGGTTTTAAGACCGCTTAGAATGGCACAAAACAACCCCTACGTCAACTTCACAGGCGGCCACTTGCCCTCAATGCACAACATCCAATTCCTATTGCAGCCTTGAAGAACATTCCATACTTCACCGGAGAAAATCGAGACTACTCCGGGGATCATGTTAAAGATATTGCTAACCTTTGTGCAATTCATGAAATCAATGAAATACAAGTGGTTGTCAAGTTCTTTGGCGTCTTCATTCAAGGGTAAAGCATTGCAATGGTTTAGAAGCCTTGGAGTCTGGTTCTATCACAAATTGGAATCAGCATGTGTGTATAGCACTTCATGAGCAATTTGGAGAGAAGGGAGACAACTTGTCTCTTTTAGAGCAGGTGACAACCATAAAGAGAGCTCCCAATGAGCAAATGACCGATTTCAACTTCGATTTCAAAAACTTGGGAGAGAATTCCGGTGGCGGTCGGGCCAATAGCAAAAGGTACTTTTCTCTACTATCTCAAAGCTCTAAATTCTGATATTTCTATGTTAATACAGTCCATGGGAGGCATAACTATCCCTATGGCTTATAGCATTGCCATTAGGGCTGAAAATTGTTTGATCCAAGTGACAAACTTGCCCCTAGGCCTCCCATGCTATTGTTTCCAAGTTTAGAGAGTCCAAACACCAGTCAAGCACCTAATTTGGCTCCTTCTCCCCCCTCCTAGAAATCGAGTTCAAATGAAGCTTCCACTTCATCTCCAAGTGCCCTAAATGAGCTTCAAGAGGTCATGAAGCAATTGCAAAACCTAGGCAATGAGCTGGTTACTCTCAAGAGGCAACAAGCCCAAAGTTTTAGACCTTCTTATCAACCCCAAGCTCAGCCTAATAGGTAGCCATATCAACCACAAAGACCTCCTAATCCAAATTGCAAATACGAGTTAAGCAAGGCCTCCTACCAATAGACCATTTCAGCCCTATAATCCAAATGCCACATCTGCCTCCAAGGCATTGGTGCCAACACAAAACAACATTGCTCAGGAGTATGATTGGTGTTTTCCATGCAATGAGCCTCATAACCAATCCATGTGCTTCAATGGTGCTTTGAATCAAGCATTGATGGTGACAACTATTGGTGTGGAGGGTGAGGGTAGTCATGGAAACAACCAACAACAAGAAACATTCCAACAACAATCAGCCCCAAATGACACCACATTGGTAAATTGGCAAGCGAGAGATTTCGTGGCATGAATCAAGCAGCTCTCTCAAAGTGTTGCAGCCAACACAAGGTCAAAAAGGAGGAATTTGGGTGAAGAAAAACTATTAGCCCCACCAATCCACAACCTTCCATGGCTTCACAAATGATTGGCAAGCAAAATCCAATTTCAAATGCACAAGGGCAGCCAAGAACAACTCCTAGGCCAACTCAAATGCCAGCTGTAGCTGCCCATGTACAAGGAGTGAATGTGCAAACCAAGGGACAACAAAGAGATCCTTCATCTCCATTCAGTATCATTGATCAGATGAAGAAGACAAATGTAAACATATCAATGTGGGAATCCCTATCTATCCCAGGCTAAAGAGATCTGCTACAAGCTGCCATGAAGGACTAGCCAACTTCAAATCAGCAAGTTCAGATGCAAGACAAAGTGCTTACAAATGCTGCCCAGCCTGAGGGAAATCATGGAGGACAACAAGGTAAAATGTTTAAGCCCCCTCCTTTCTACGTTTCATTGATTATAGGAGACAAGTTGGTACATAATTGCATGATTGACTCAAAGGGCAAGTAGTTCGATAATGCCTAAGAAAATAGCAGATCAATTGGGACTTCAATATGATGTCATATCCAAAGGAGTAGTGAAATTACATGGGACAATAGTGACAACAGTTGGAGTAATCAAAGGTTTGAACCTCACACTACACGCATGTCCCAACATAATAGTGTTACAAGATGTATCGATCATAGACCTTCCACCACTCTTTTCCCTTTGCTTGTCAAGGGACTTCACACCAAGATTGGGGTATATTTGTCTGCTGATTGGTCACACATGCTTTTTTTAGAACAAGTTATGGAACTAAGGCTACAATCAGGTTAGAACCTATTGCAAACTTTCACATTGAGCCTTACACTCCAAGTCGATTAATGCCAATTGCTCAAAGCATTTGATCAAGAAGATCACCCGAGCAACCGATGAGTGACACCAAGGTTAGAAGCATCCTGGATCTAACTCTTGATGAATGGGCAAACAAGATACATGCATTTGATCCCTATCAAGAAGTAGAAGAATATGAGCTAGGAGTTTATTGTTTACATGAAGAAAATCAACCCCTCCCCAGCATCACCAAGCTAGATCATAAAGACAAGAATGAAGTATGGCAATTGTTCTTTGATGGGTCAAGGAGTAGACAAGGTGCAGGAGGAGGAGCTATGCTCATTTCACCACAAGGTATAAAGTATTACTCAGCCTTCCATTTTTAGTTTTCTTGCTCAAATAATACAGCTGAGTATGAAGCCTTAATTCATGGATTGCACTGGGCAAAGAAGAAATGCATCAAAAATTTGCAAGTATTTGGTGATAGTGAGCTGATCGTAAACCAAGTTAAGGGGCAGCATGCTGTCAAGAATAATCTACTCAAGTGCTACACAAATCGGGTATGGGATCTTATTGAAGATTTTGAAGCTTTTAGCATCAATTCCATCCCAAGGAAATAGAATCAAGTCTGGACAGATGATGGCAATTGGGGCTGCATTTGACGTTGTAGAAAATATCAAAAGTGAAAAATCTTAGCCTCATATCAAAGTGGTTGTGAGACCAGCTGTTCCGATAACAACATAAGTTGGAAAGTCTTCGAGAATGATTAGCATTGTTAATTTCTGTAAGAAGAAGTTGAGTTCTCTACCGAAATCAAGACAAGCTAGAGCAACAGTATGGTGACCAAGTGGAGCAGCTGAGAACTAACAAATCACCAAAAGGCCTCATAACCTTGGAGTCAATCTTCAACCCGAATGATCAGTTCCGGAAGGAGAAAGTGAACTTTCAAGTAAAGGGTGAAGATTCAGAGCCTATTTTAGTGGATGAAGGCAAGACATTGCAAATTGGCAAAGTAAGTACTCCGCAAGAGAAATCTGATTTTGTTCAGCTTTGTCAAGAGTTCCCAGATGTCTTTGCTTGGACTTACAAAGATTTAAGAGGTTTCAACCCAAAATTGGCACAACATACTATTGAGCTAGATCCGGAATCCAAGCCTGTCAGGAAAAAGCAAAGGCCAGTAAATCCTCATATCGAACCTCTCATGAGAAAGGAGTTAAGCAAGCTCATTGAGGCCAGTATCATCTTCCCCATCAAACACTCAAGTTGGGTTGCAAACTTGGTGCCGGTAAGAAAGAGAAATGGAGAAATAAGATTGTGTGTGGACTTTCGCGATCTAAATAGAGCATCACTCAAGGATCATTATCCGCTTCCATCAATGGAACAAATATTGCAAGTTGTAGCTAGTTCGAAAAGTTTTCATTGCTAGATGGATATTCAAAGCTATAATCGGATAATGGTGAAAGAAGAAGATCAATTCAAGACGGCATTCACTACAAAATGGGGTACGTATGCTTATAAGAAGATGCCATTTGGACATCAAATGCCGGAGCAACATTCCAAAGCAAGCTATGGATATGGCATTCAAAGGCTTGATCAACAAGATAGTGCTGGTATACCTAGATGATATCACTTTGTCTTCTCAAAGAATGCAAAGAAACCATCTCTTTCACCTCAAGCAAGTGTTTCGAGAGGTGCGGGAGATTTGGAGTGTCTTTGAATCCTAAGAAGTGCATCTTTCTTGCACGAAGGAAAATTGTTGGGCCATATTGTCTCCAAGGAAGGATTAGCAATTGATCAGAGAGGGTTGAAGCTATCCAAACACTTCCATTGCCACACCACAAGAAGGCCCTTGAGTTTCTTGGGAAGGATAAAATTTGTTCGGAGGTTTGTCCCAGATTTTGTAGCTCTTGTCAAGCCCATCACCAAAATGTTAAAGAAGAGCATGGCTTTCAAGTGGACAGCGAGAAGGCAAGGAGAGTTTTGAGGCAATCAAAGAAGCCATCTCTCAAGCACCAAATCTCATCAACCCAGACTTATCCAAGGATTTCATCCTCTATGCATTTGGAGGTAATGACACTATTTTTGCCATTTTGGTACAAAGCAAACAAGGATAATGATGAGCAGCCAATTGCCTTCTTCAAATGGCGGAACCTAGATGACTATGAGGTGAAGTACTCTTTTATTGAGAAGCATGTGCTTTGCAGAATCGAAGCTTGAAGAAATTCAAGCATTTAATCTCAAACAACAAGGTCCAGATTGCTCGGTCTCACATGCTGGGTTAAGGACTTCCTCCTCAACAAGGATTTGAATGAGAAAAGGGTAGGTTGGATCACCCGTGTCATGGAGTATGACATTGAGATCAAGATCACCAAGTCAGGTAAGAGGGAAAGGATTATGTGAGAAGCTGGTTTTGGGAAAGCAAAAGAAGTATGCAATGAAGAAGAGGCTATTTCGATAGTCAAAATAGCCATGAGCCAAGTGGTAATCAAGAAGAAGACAATGATGCCCCCACTCCTTGCTGGACCCAAGGCATTATGCACTTCCTAGGCACGAGCCTATGCCCTCCTGGAGATGAACAAGACCCAAAAGAGACACTTCAGATTGCAAGCTGTTCCGTATGCCATTGTTGATGGAGTTTTGTTCAAGAAAGATGTGAATGAGTGCTACTTGAGATGCATTAGCATAGATCAGATTCAAAGGGTGTTGGAAGAGTTTCATGGTGGACCAGGTGGTGGTCATTTTGCACCAAGAGTGATAGCTCTAAAAATCATGAAGGCTGGTTATTATTGGCCTAAAATCTTGATGATTGTTATGCATGGATCAAAAGGTGTAAGAATTGTGCATTCTTCATAGGAAAAGAGAGACTTTCTGCCCTTCCATTGCATCCAATCTCAGTTGACCAGCCATTCATGCAATGGGGTTTGGATTTCATTAAAGTCATTAATCCCAATTCAAGCCAAGGGCACAAATTGATTTTGACAACCACAGTTACTTCACCAAATGGACGACGATGCGAGCACTCAAAGAGGCAAATGAGTCTAGCATCTTAGACTTTTATGAGGGGATAACAACCAGATTTGGTGTACCTGCTACAATAATCTCTGATAATGCATTGGCATTCATTGGATCTAAGGTGACTGAGTGGGCTGTCAAGAATGGTATCTACCTAAGCACTTCATCAAACTATTACCCTCAAGGTAATGGCCAGGCCGAGTCTACAAACAAGAACTTGTTGAGGATCATTAGAAGGACTCTTGACGAGAATCAGAGGTCTTGGCATACCAAACTAAAATCAGCCTTATGGGCTAATAGGATAACTCCCAAAAGATCCATAGGTAACTCTCCATTCAAACTTGTCTATGGAAGAGAGGAAATCTTGCCCATGTCACTTGAGTTGCCAACATTGGAACTCATGAAAGCGGTGGAGTTCTAGAGTTTGAGCCCATGGAGGTGAGGTATGTAGAGTTGATGGAGCTGCAAGAGATTAGAAATCGAGGCATCCCAAGCAATGGAAAAGGATGAAGCTTTGATCAAGAAGACCTTTGATAGGAAGGCCAAGGATAGATCTTTTTAAGTTGGAGATCTAGTGTTGAAATGGGATGTGGACAGAGCAAAAACCGGGAAGGCATTCGAAATTTGATGCCATCTGGAGTGGCCCATACATGGTCACGAAGTGCAAGAACAACAATGCTTTCCAACTGGCCTCATTGGATGGTGAAGAACTACAGATTCTAGTCAATGGAATCTATCTCAAGCGTTGCTTCTAGAGGGAAGTTCACTACCTTGTAAATATTAGATTATATTTTCATTCCTCCAAGTGCTTGTGCACATTGTTTTATTGTAGGTTAGTTTTGTTTTCCCTAAGTGCTTTGGCACAACTTGCTATCCATGGAGATGTTTTGCAGTCCTTGCTTTCATCAGGTGATATTCCATCTTCCTCCTTACACATTCTGAGTCAGTTGGGGTTCTAAACTGAATATTTGATGACTCCATGCCCAATGGACTGCTTCAGGCAACTGGTATCTTCTACCTAGCAGGCAGGTAACCCCGCTGAGTCACCAAATTGTTATCCAAAATTCACCCCCAGGGTAAATTTTGATAACATGCATTAAATTCTCAAGTCCCAGGTAAATAGATTGATTCAAGCAAAAATCATGTTTCTAGGGTCCCCTCGGATTTTTTCTAACTCCCCTATCCAAGAAGAAAAGAGCAAGTTATGAGAAAAGGTGAAAAAGCTACAAAAAACAAGCTTGGGATAGGAAAAATCATGAAAATTGGCTAAGTCCTAGTCCGGCATTCCTTGGGACGTCGGGCGCGAATCGGCCGAAAAGGCGCCAAGGTCGGCGGGCATAGGGACATTTGGGACATCAGGACACGCAGGACGTGGAAGGCCGATTCGGCCGAAGGAGGAAGCAAAATTAACTAAGCTGCTAAGTGGAGCAGTCTAGGAAATTTGGACCGTGAGGGACGCGAAGGACACAAATCGCCGAGATCATCCGAAACAGAGAACTTTAGCACCGGACAAGCTGGGACAAAAGTATGCGAGGGACGCGGAAGGTCGAAGGAGCCGAAAGCCAATCGAGATCATGCCATGTGTCATCGGCGAAAAGGGATAGAGAAGCCCATTTCGGGTAGATTAGAAGTTTTGTCCCAAAGAGCAAAGGGACATCTGGGACAAAAGGACGCAGTGGCGCAAAAAACCAGGCCGGCTCGTGGGCGAATCGGGAGACGCCACGTGTCACAAGGGAAGGTCCAAAAAGTTTAAAGGGCGACGTTTGAAGGGTCACCCAAGCCAATAAAAAGAGAACATGTGTCTAATGAAGCAAGGAAGCGTGGAGCTCGGGAGGAGTTAGAGAATTTGGTAGAGTTTTGGTAAAAACTAAAAGGTGAAGGATGACCCCGCACCTTGTCCTCCAATCAATGCATGCCACGTGCCCCAGTGGCGAGGGACGCTGGGAAAAAGTGGAAAATGTTCCAAAAAGTTACAAAAGGTAAAAGCTTTCAAGGAAACCCATGGAAAGATGAAGGAGAGAGAATTACGCATCCAATCAGCGCTTGACATGTGTCATCCAGGTGGCAGAGCGCGGGAAAAAATTTCAAAACCCATTTTTGCCTGTTTTGTGCCCTAAATCTTCAGATCGCCATATCTTTTGATCCAGAGCTCAGATTTGCATGTTCTTTATATCATTGGAAAGCTTATGAAATTCTCTACATGATTCTAGGGTTAATCTTGAATTTTGGTGTAGTATGGAGAGAGAAAGTTAAGAAACAGATCTGACGCGTGTTCATGGCCAGAAGTGACATTTCAGCGACCAAATTTAACGCAGAATGGGTCGCATTCTCCTGCAATTCAAGAAAATTGACAGGGTATGGGTTTGTAAGGTCCCCATGCCATTTTAATGCATCTGCAGTCAAGGAGGAATGGGCTCTCATGTTTTTGTACGTTTCTGTCTCCTGGGCTCGACCCATGCAATGTAAAAGCTAGATTTGGCTCATTTCTAAGGGGAACTTTTTGGCATAGCAATCTTCTTCTTTCACCTCCAGCAAGTGATTGTTGCAAGAATCAAACCTCTTTAAAGACTGTAATAGTTTTTACCTCTCTAAATGCGGTGGTTTTTGACATTGGAAATGATAATGCAAGCTTTGTGAATGGGTTTCAGTCCTTTGTTTGTATTATTTGCTTCATTTTAGATCCTTAATTATATCTTATCAGTATGTATATGTTTTATGTTGCAATCTTTGGTTTGTGTCTATTTACATGGAAAAATTGTTTCACACTCCTTTTGGTGCATCACCACCTTTAGTTAGTTTCAATTTTTACATTTCTATCCCCGTCTCCTTGCATTTAGGGTAAGAGTAGGATCTAAACCTCTCGTGGTTATGCAAATCTAGAAATCGAGAGGAGTTGAGGAACCCACCTCTAATCTGGAGATTCCTCTCTCGGTTTCACAAGTCCCCACACTTGGAGAGAGGTTTCCATGTTGTGCAATCACACTGACGCTAACATGATCAACCTAGAAGCCCGATCGGTATCCGGGGTGCTGTGCATTCGCAACAACAGACACTTCAAGGTAAAAACTGATCATGATAGTCTCAAATACTTTTTGGAGCAAAGGTTATCATATGAGGAACAAAAAAGTGGGTAACAAAAATGTTGGGTTATGATTTTGAAATCATATACAAAAAGGGTAAATAAAATGTAGTAGCTGATGCGTTGTCCAGAAGGGATACATTTGCAGATGCCTTACTATGTGGAATGTCCATGTTGACGGCCGATTGGGTGGATGAAGCAAGATTGGAATGGGATCAAGATAAGGATACACAATCTCTAATACATAATATCAAGCAAGGATCTATGACATCTAAAAAATTTGAGTGGAAAGGTAATGCCCTATGGTACAAGGACATGTTATACTTGAGTAAAGATTCTGAGTTGAAGCATAAGATTATTACGAGAGCTACATGCCTCGCTTTTGGAGGACACTCTAGGTTTTTGAAGACATATCATAGAATAAAAAGAGAATTATTTTGGGAAGGACTTAAGGGGGATGTAAAAATTTTTGCATCGAGTGTTTAGTGTGCCAACGAACAAAGGGGAAATAATTAAGACACCAGTGTCATTGCAACCCTTACCAATTCCTAGCCGAGAGATGGGAGGAGGTCTCCATGGATTTCATCACCGAATTTCCTTGTTCGAGAGGGTAAGAATGTTATTTTCGTGATTTTGGATAGGCTCACAAAATATGCCCTTTTTGTGCTCTATCACATCCATTTGCAGCTAAATACAATCGTAACTATTTTTGGAGATAGTTTAAAGGTTACACGGAACCCCAAAGATAATTGTAAGTGATCGTGATCCTATTTTCACAAGTAATTTTGGATGGAATTATTTTCATGTTTGGGTACTCAGCAAGCTCACAGTTCATCTTATCATCCTCAAACTGATGGGAAAACAGTGGTCAACAAATGCTTAGAGGGGTATCTACGTTGTTTTGTATTAGATAAGTAGGAAAGGTGGATTAAATGGCTACCACTTACAGAATGGTGGTATAACACATATTTTCATACCTCTTCTCAAATGACCCCATTTTTAGCATTATATGGTTACCATCTACCTTCTATCACTTCCTCCTTGAGGGTGAAAACTAAGGTCAGAGATGTTGAGGAACACATTCAACATCAACAACAGGTTTTGGCTAGTTTGAAGGAGAATTTAGCATTAGCACAAAACAGGATGAAACAACAAACAAATCAACACTGTAGTGAAAGACATTTTGAAATTGGTGACTGGGTTTTTGTACGTCTCCAGCCTTACAAATAGATGTCCCTAAAGAAATAGAAAAAGGACAACAAACTTGATCCTAAATATTATGGCCCTTATCAGGTTCTATAGAAAATTGGCAGTGTTACTTATAAACTAGAGTTGCCTCCATCTTCACACATACACCCAGTATTCCATGTTTCATGCCTGAAGAAGGTTATTAGACAGAAATTTGAAGCCCAAACAGAGTTACCAAAACTTGATGAGGAAGGAAGAATAATTTTGGAGCCAGATAAGATTCTGAAAACACGTACTAAGAGGGCTGAGAACCAGAGACATTAAGGAATATCTGATCAAGTGGAAGAATTTGAGCATAGAAGATGCAACCTGGGAGGATGAAGGTTTTCTGCAGCAACATCCAGGATTATTCAACGTTGAGGAAAACATTGGTTTGAAGGGGAAGGGCATGCTACGCCCTTAACCTATTGCTTGTATTAGGATATGAGTAGCCGAATTGTGGCTTACCATATCATTTTATTATATCATTTATACTTTATCATGCTTAATAGGTCAGCCTTGGTGATGGCCATAACATATGAATAGTATATATAGGGGATTGTAGGTAGTAGTTCATTATCATTTAAGCATTTGAGTCTTATTATATGGTTTGGAGGTTGCCCCCTCAAAGTGGCGAAGCTATTATAATTGCATATTGAGATCATTATTCTGAAATATTGTGTTATTTGGTGTTCTATTGCTACTCATAATCTAAATTATACTATTAATTTCATTAAATTGTGATCGGTGTGGAGACTTGACCCACCGGGTAGATAAACAACCCCTAAAAACCTTAGCTCTTTTTTCTCAAAAATAGCAGGAAGCTTTGTCCATCCTTTTGCAAAGCATAAAATATGAATTTTTATTGCATATAAGTCATATTGACTCACTTGTAGATTCCTGGAAGAAATTAGAGACAATGCATGAAGGAAATCATTTGTCTAAGATAATTAAGCTAGTTTTAGAGCTATTCACACTCCCATGAAAGGGGATGAGAAAATTGTGAACTATTTAGCTAAAATTAAGAACATTAAAGCTTAATTAGATGGCTGCAACTGTGAATTATTTCAAGATAAGATTCTATACTTTATAATTCAGATTAACATTCATGAAAAGTTTAGAAACTACATCTCAATTCTAAATTCTAAGTATCAGAATGAGAATGATTTGCCTGACTTAGACACTCTATCTTCTCTACTAATTCAAGAAGAATGAGTGATGGAAAATTTTGATTCAAAAGAGACTACTTCCCAAGCTCTATTCTTATAGAATCATAAGCTTTCTTCTAATAGAAATAAAAACAATCATAATCAGAAGTCTAATATTAAATCTAGACTTAATTCAAATCTTAAACCTAATACTGGTAAATTTTTTAGAAATTTAGAGTCAAATTTAATGGAACTTGCAACAAGTGTGGAAAATTTGGACATAAAGAGTCTGATTGTAGAGTAAAAGCCAACAAATTTGTTAAAAATACTAAAACTAGTAAATTTAACAATCAAAAGAAAAATCAAAATTAGAAGCAAAATCATGCAAATAAAGCTAAGTAGTCTATTGCCTTGTATACTAATCTCTTAGATTTAAATGAAAATGAATATATTCTTGATAGTGGTGCCTCTAGGCACATGAATTTTACTCCTGGTATCCTCTTAGATATAGTCAAATATGAGAAAAATATCTATCTAGGAGATAACTCCATTATTAGATATGTAAGTTATGGAAATGTTAAATTGAAAAATGGAATAATTAGGAATGTCTTGTATGTTCCTCAATTGAAAAATAATATTTTGTCTTTCTCTCAGCTAACTAAAGAAAACTATAAAGTTATTTTGTTGTAAGATAAATGGTATGTAAAAGAAAATCTTAGCAATGTTATTACTTCTGGTATTTAGAAAAATGGTTTATATATTTTAATGGATTTATGTCTGAATCTTGTTTTTATTCTTCTTCTAGGAATGATATTTAGCTGTGGCATGAGTGAATTGGTCATGTAAATATCAAAAGACTGTATGAAATATCTAGACATAATGTTGTTATTGATATCCCTAAATTAAAATCTGATCATGAGACATGTGAAAGTTGCTTGCATTGTAAGAAACATACTAAGCCATTTCACAAACATCATGATTCAAATTCTTCTCAATTATTAGAACTGATTCACAGTGATGTGAGAGGTCCACTTGAAGTTCCTTCTCTTAGTGGTGCTTTGTATGTTGTTTTCTTAATTGATGATTTCTCGAGAATGATTTGGTCTTATTTCATTAAGAAGAAGTTTGATTCCTTGTCTAAGTTTCAGGGATTTAAAGATTTACTTGAGAATTCTTCTAATCTAAAAATTAAAAGAATTAGGAATTATAATGGAGGTTAATATGTCAACAATTTTTTTATGATTTATGTGTGTCATTTGGGATTAAAATATAATTGAAAACTCCTTATTTCCCTCAAAGAAAATGGCATTACGAAATAAAGAATAGGACTATCTTAGAAATGGCTAGAACTGTGATTCATGCATCTAATGTGCCTAAGTTTATGTGGGTAGAAGCCATGAATATTGTAGTCTATATCCTTAATAGATTTCCTACAAAATATCTTCATCAAACTACACCCTTAGAAGTATGGACAAAACAAAAACTAGATATCTCTCACCTAAGAATATTTTGTAGCCTGCTTCTATCTTTATTCCTAAAGTTAAAAGGAAGAAGCTTGATCCAACCTCCTATTCATGTATCTTTTTGGCTATGGTTGTAGAAATAAAGGACTAAGAGTTTATGATCCTTTCAAGCATGACATTGTTGAAAACATAAATGTTAAAGTCTTAGAAAAGAATTTCTGTGATGTTTCTCATGAACCCTCCTCTGTTTCTCCTAAGAAAGAGCCTGATAATATTTCTCCTAACATTATGGAAATAAAATTTCAAGAGACTGATTATCCTGATTTGGATATGATGGAGATTGAGGGGAGTCATCTCAAAATTTCTTGCATCACAAGGTTCCTAAATGGGCTCAAAGTATTGTTTAAGACTCTTAGCCTGCTAATCTTAGAAAGGTAACTCGTAGTCAACATTATTATCATGCCTTGATGACCCTCTATGAGGTTGAACCATAATATTTTGAAGAATCATATCAAGATGATAGATGGATTTAGGCTATGAAAGATGAATACAATGCTTTGATTAAAAATAACACTTGGGAACTAGTCCCTCCTCCTTCTAAGAGAAGAATTGTAGGATCTAGGTGGATATACAAATTCAAGTATAACTCTGTAGGAGAAATTGAAAAGTTTAAGGAGAGGCTTGGTAGCTTGTGGTTTCACTTAGAAACCTAGTCTTGGCTATGTTGAGATTTTTATCGTGTAGAAAAAATGAGCACTGTTAGAATTATTCTTGCTTTGGCTGCCCAACATGGTGAGGATATTCACCAAATGGATGTAAAAATGCATTTCGTGATGGTGATTTAAAAGAAGAAATCTACATGAAACAACCTAAAGGCTTTAAATAACCTAGTAAGGTGCTTTATGTCTGCAAGCTATAAAAGTCTTTATGACGGTCTTAAACAAGCTCCTAGGGCTTGGTATGCTAAAATTAATGATTCTTTTAGGATCCTTGTTTCACCAACTATTGTTTTGATAAAGATTTATTTGTTAAGTTTGAAAATAATCATAGTATAATTAATGTCTTGTATGTTGATGATCTTTTTATCACTAGCGAAATAGAAATTTAATTGTTAGAATCAAACAAATATTAAAACAATATTTTGATATGACTGATTTAAGTTTGCTAAATCATTTTCTTGGCATGGTTATATCTCAAGATCATAATTCTATTGTTACATCTTAATCTCATAGTGCTATGAATTTTCTTAGAAGATTTAACATGATTGACTGTAAACATGTTTCCATTCCTATTGAAGTTGGTGTCAAATTAGATCCTAAACCATCTTGTGCTAAATTTGATCCTACTCTATATAGACAACTAGTTGGTAGTATAATTTATTTGACTATTACTAGACCTGATATTTCTTATACAATAGGAGTAGTTTCAATATTTATGCAAGAACCTTATGAGGATCATTGGAAAATGGCTAATTTGTTTTGAAATATATTAAAGGAACAATCAATTATGGTCTGTTTTATTCTTCTTCTAATGATGCAAAATTATTTGGCTATTGTTCTTTTGATCATTCTCGTGATGTTGCAGATAGAAATTATAATATATTTTCAAGTTGGAGTGCGGTGCGATCACTTGGAGTAGAAAGAAACAACCAACAATGTCTATCTCTTCTACTAAGGTAGAGTATAGAAGTGCTATGGAAGTTGTAAAGGAAGCTATGTGGCTGAAAATACTGTTGGATGAGCTACATATGGGCATCAAAGGAAGCACTACTCTTCTATGTGACAACTAGAGTTGCATTGCTCTTGTAAAGAATCCAGTTCAACATCAAAGGACCATCTATTTTAGGGTTTAAGGAAGGATATATTTTGTATTTACATTTCATACTTGTTGCAAATAATGTGTCTCATACATACTCCCGTGTGTATATTCACAACTCTTGGTATGCACCTACTCGTACACACACACATTTTTTTATTTTCAAAGTTTCCAAGCCCCCAATATGGGTGGTAGTGGCCATTCTTGATCTCAATTATATATATATATATATATATATATATCCGTGTGTGTGTGTGTGTGTGTGTGTGTGTGTGTGTGTGTGTGTGTGTGTATACATTTCTTTTAAGACCTCATTTTATTTTCAAAGTTTCCAAGCCCCCAATATGGGAGGCAATGGCCATTCTCGATCTCATTTGGATATATATATATATATATATATATATATATATATATATATATATGTAGTCATATATAAGGCATATGAATACAAGGTAAGGTTGTTCATGGAGGGTTCGCCACCATCATATTCATGGACATCCACATGTATAGGGCCATGCCCATTTTAACCTATGATTGTGCATATACACTAAAACAAGAGTTGTGGAAAGGTAGGGGTTGTGGCTAGGTCATGTGACCCCATATAAATCAAAATTTATTTATTTTTTATAATGAATCCCAATGAATTATTAATGTGTGTGTGTGTATAGACACACACACATATGGGGAGTAAGTCATAATTAGTTGATTTAAGAACTCATGTAAATATATTGCATCTATGTTTATATTTGTAAACCGATAGCTTGATTTTAAAGGCACAAGATTGTATATATAACATATATATATATATATATATATATATATATATATATATATATATATATATATATATGTATATATATATATGTATATATATGTATATATATGTATATATATATATATATATATATATATATATACATATATATATACATATATACATATATATATATATATATACATATATATATATATATATATATATATATATATATATATATATATATACATATATATATATATACATATATATATAGATATATACATATATATACATATATATACATATATATATATATATATATATATATATATATATATATATATATGTATGTATGTATGTATGTATGTATGTATCTATGTATATATATATATATATATATGTATGCAATACAATATGTTGTATGTCGGCAATACAATCTTGTGCTATCCTTAAATATAGGCTTAGACTTAAATGTAATATCCTTAAGAATATAAACTTATAATGGAGACCATATAATATATATAATTATATATGTACTATTATATGTACTATTATATATACATGCATATAAGGATAAATAATTTTTATTCATTATAAAAATAAGTTATTTCCAACACCCAAAATATGGAGAAAGATCCAAATTTATATACTATTACATTCTTGCAGTATAATGGTTCCTCAAGCTCTAAAGGGAAGATTCAATATACTTATAAGTTAACAAAATTTACAATAAAAGTGAAATTAAAAATTATTCTCCAACCCTTTATACCATAAAAACAAGTGTCCAAAAACTTGTGTGATAAATACAAAGAGGGTCTCTTGAAATAACAAACATAACAATGCAAAATTTTCTTTCCATTTAAATATTGCAAGAGCTTGGAAGAATGATGAACAAAGAAAAAAATAATGAGTTCCTTTATATACCATTAATACATGACCATCAAAAACCCATTTATCCATATTCATGTCATTTAAATTCACCAACAACAAATGAGAATAATTATAAAAACAATAATTTTAAAAGTATCCCTTCCACAATCACTTTTAAAATTAATCTATAATTTGAAAATTATTCCAATGAGCTCAAAAGACTCAACTACACACAATGTTTTCCTTTATAAAACATCACAAGCTTTCCTTTATAACCACAATAAAATTAATTACTTCTCCTTATAACATTAAACAAATATCCTCTTCAACACAAGCTTACAAGAGGAGAACAAAAAGATCTCATTTCCACTACAAAATTGAATTAACATGAGGAAACATGAGATAATTTTTTTCACATAATCACAATTTCTTCCTTTCAAAACAAGATTTGTACAAGAAATAATAATGATATTTTCAAGTCTAATACAAACCGTATTACATTCCTTATCTTCTTATAATTTACAATAAATGTAACTCTAAAATTCAAGTGGATAACCCTCAAACTAAATGCAAATGACATTGCAAAATTTTGATTGTTAGCTCCATTATTTCTCTAATAAGGAAATAAACTCCAACTCCATTAGCAAATATTCAAAATCCACAAGATGAAATTGTTTGGTTTTCTACCCAACCAAATGACATCATCATTTTCCACTTCCTAAGAAGTAATACATGTTAGCCCCCTCCAAGCCCATGAGAGAGAGAAGAAACATGCTTCCAACATGCATAATGAGGAAAAGGGGGATGAATACACCACATACATACAAACAAATCAACAAATTTTAAAGCCAATACCACACGCAAGAAGCTCCATGCTTATCAAGAGTGTAAGAGGGGGAAAAACCCATGTTATGCAAATTTTCCATATACCCAAATTAATTTAATTTAATTTTCCAAGTAACCACAAGCCACTAAATCTCCTTATTCCACCCATAGACCTTATCTCTCCTTGCCTCCTCCTTTCCAATGGTTTTCAAACCTTGGACATTTGATTAGCAAGGATGGGAGATGGTTTCCAAACCATATGGAAAACTATCTCCTCTTCAACTAAATGAAGGGATAATAGTAGGAATCCTAACAAGGATTTCCCATCAAGCCTTGTGGGAGTAAGAGGAATTATTCCCTCTTACCTAACACTCAAAAATCCACTCCCCCAAGGTTTGGATGGAGAAAAATAAGAAAATGTAAACAATCAAAAATAATTTCCTACATATTCACTCAATAATCCAAAAACAAACAAGAAAACATTCACAATTTCCATTCTAAATCTAAAGAAAGATGGAATCTATGAGGCTTACCTCACAAGAAAGAAAATCCAATCACCAAATTGTAAGTATAACTTCAAATATCATTCCCAAAAGTTCCCACAAGATCTATAAAAAAATGAACCCAAGAAGTTCCAACACTCTCCAAAATGGAGGGTTAAATAAAAAAAGGCTCAAAATCAATAACCAATGGGATGGTGACATGTGTCACCCATCCCTTCCCAATTCCAAGTCACCAAAAGTATTTTTCAAGAATAATAAAAGGATGATAAATGAAGGAGAATTTTTAAAAATACAAAACAAAATAATAATGCATCCTCAAATCCCAAGTGGCACCCAAAATAAAAAAACATAAATGTTGATGGGGACAAGAGGGGTCAAAAGGGAGGGAAAAATCCTTTTGATCCTTGGGAATATCCCCATATTTATATGTATGGTATATGGGGCTCATTCTAAGGTAAAAGTTACCCCAACGTTTTAAACACCCTTCCAAATTTCCACTTTTTGCCCAACTTCGTGATTTGGGAAAATTGGCTCATTAAGAGGGGGTGGTGGGCCCACCTAGTCCATGATTAGGTGGAAAAAACCCTCTTAATAAAATATAAACTAAACTAACCATTTATTGAATAAATGGAAATAATTATACCATAAAAATGATATAAACAAGCAATTATGATAGATACCACTAAATCAATTAAATGAAGACAAACAAGCCAAAAGTGACCAACACAATAGCTTAATATACATGGAAATATGATAAATTCCCTACTTAAAACCTTATTCAAAAATATAATAAACAAGACCAAAGAAACAAGGGAAATAGATTTGGCCCAAATGACCTATTGTGCAACTTGGAGGTGCAAACCCTGAGTCCCACATTCTCCTGTGGCGAAACCTCATAACTCCGCACACTCTATTCACACATCATACTTTATCAATGCCAAAAACCATATAAAATGATAATACAAATGTAAAAATGATCTAGTAAAGCATATTATAAACCATCCAAATCAATTACACCTTAACCATCCATAAATGAGATACATAACAATTACGACAACTATCCATAATATAGCCAAAATATAATTCATGTAAATCTCATATCAACAATATCCATAACATCGTAACTAAACCAAGCAATAATGATAAAAGAAATAAATTGACATCGTATGCCTCATACATCATCTTGTCAAAATAAGTTAACATCTAAACACTAATATAACGACAAAATATTAATAATGTCCGGAAAAATAACCACAACAGTGTTATATCCAATGTCTCCATAAAAATGATATAATGAGTTGACATGAATATAAATAAGTAAAAAAGTGGGCACTACATCCCCTTTCCTAGAATTATACTTCCTCTTGGAATTCATTAAGGATATCCAACCCTAAATGGTGCCACATCCTCCAAAGTAGTAGTTGTATCATCATATCTATCCAACCAAACTCTAAACTGATCCAAGTCTCACTCTTGAAGGGACAACCTATGGTGCTCTAGAATATGCATGGCTCTAGTGTCCAATGCCCTTTGGCCTATACCTACAAGCCAACCAATCCAAAACATTATAACTATGTATCATATAATTTCACAAAATTGAAACATAGAAGACACCGTGGGTGTGAGATAGGCATGGTGACAATGCTAAGTAGTAAGCAACATGCCCAATAACCTCCAAATGCTTAAACAGTCCCAAAAATTGAGGGGGAAATCTAAGATCCCTTTCCGAATCGGATTGGAATCTTATGTGAATGCACTCTCAAAAATACCTTATCACCTATTGAGAAGTGATGATCTATCCTCTTCATGTCTCAGTATATGCCTTTTCACATTATTTTACCCATTCAAGACATTGTCTAATGGTAACAACCTTTGATACTCATCGAGCGCTACACTACATTACGGACCCTGATGTAGTTCTAGTGAGTGTGTGTATGCTTTGTGCCCTATGTGCTCTCAAATGTGCTAGTTGCACTTTGTGAAATAACGAGCTATGGTAGCTATAGAAGATGTAGATAGTAGAATAGAATGAATAGAATCCCTCCTCTAAGAATGTGTGTTTCATAGCTTGAATGTATGGTGCTATGTGGATGCAAGATGGTGCAATGGATGCAACCCTAGATGGAGTGATAGTAGTGATAGGATGCAATGACCTAGGACCCTTATTATGGTCTTATAAGCTTTATATTTATAGGGATCTCAAGTTTAATTTCACAATTAATCTCAACAATGCCGAATGAGGAAAAGATAAAGATGACCAATGGATAGAAGTGACCCAAAAAGGAGCAAAAGAGGCTAAGCATATATCGGGGTGCCTAGAGTGGGACCCGGGCATCCTAGGGTGCCCTAGTACAGGTGGGGCGCTGGAATCGGGGCTAGAATTTTGGGGAAGTTAGAAAATGGAGTATTAAGAATAAAAAAATATGTGGGAAAGACAAAGTAAAACATAAAACAAATATGATAAAAAGGTGGGATTAATTGGTACTTTGTACACTTGAGAACCTTCTAAATAGTAGTATAAGACTAGGATAAATATTGTCTAATGTGTAATATTTGTGTCTACCTTTGCCCCACTTTATGTTGGTGAGAGAATAACGTGGTAATAAAAAGTAGATAGAAAAGCATACCTGATGTCCATGTAGAGTGTAGAATAAAATGCACCGATGAAATAGAAGCATGAAATGACAAAAAGAAAATATGTGGAGTGTGGATTCTAAAGATGAAACATGTGTAAAAGTGATGAGAGTGAACCTAGGGCGTAATGCGTGTTTAGCTATTACATATGTGTGGTGTAATTACATGGTTAGTATGGAAAGTACCATCATGGTGTGTTGTCGTTGTCGATATTATTGTCATTGTCGTTGTTTGTTGTTGTTGTGCCCAATTTAACTACTTGTTTGTCATACGATGGAATTTCAAGGAGAAAATGATCAAGTAGTCAAATATGTATGTATGTAAAAACACTATGTAAAATATGTAAATGTAAAATATGCTAGAATAGAAAGTGTAAATGGAAAAATGGAACATGTGCACCTAATCCATGTCGAGAAAAATGGTGTAGAAGGATATTCTGTAATGTCACTAGTTTTTGGGTGATCTCACACCACCCTGGCTGAAGAAGTGTAGGGAGGAAATGCTTGGTGTCCTCTAACTCTAACCACTTCTGCTGTAATTTTTGAAGAGATCTCTATACTACACTAGTTTTTTGGGTGATCCTAAGCCACTGGATGGAGAAGTGTAGAGAGGCCACCCAATATAACCCTTGAGCCTATGACTCGCTCCGTAGAATTATCAAGGACACCATGTCCTATTAAGGCCACTGTGTATGGAGTTTGTAGACTAGTCTGAAATCACTCACTGTGTGTGAAACGATATACATACGCTATGTTAGTAGAAACCCTCAATGATGTCCCCCTCTTTGGGGGCACATGTGATGAACCTTGAAGGAGAATGCAGCCCCAAGAGAGGACTAACCATACTCTGACCTTATAACCAACTCAGCCCTATAGGAGGAAAGGGAAAGCACTTGTTAGGTACCAAGGCATGCACAAAATGGAATGGATAGCCAATACAAGTGTTAGTATGAACACATGCATGTAAATAAGTGTAAAAATATGCATATAATGTAAAAACTACTAAGTACAGTAGTGTAAACATGCAAGAAAACAAAGAGACTACAAAAAGTGGGTTTCAAACATGAGACATCACTCACGATGTCACAAGATACACAAGGCCATCATGGCCACAAACAATAGTCAAGTGTGCACACAAAACAAAGGGGAAAGCCCGTATATAATAAAAAACAAAGTAGACAAGTAGAAATACAAGTAGTCATGGAAACATGTAGTCCTCAAAACAAGTGCTACACATGGAACACCCATTAGCATGTTAGAATGAAAACCAATATGTTAAAGCATGTAGGAACAAATAGTAAAAGATGCTAAGTACAAAATGAAATAATAACACATGTATGAGATAAATGTGGATGCCCCCAATGACCGGTATAGTAAGGGTAGAAGGTAAACATCCATGCCACATGTAAATGTCCTATATCTACGATCACACTAAACAAAGGTGTGAATGTGCATGTGTGTATGATAATGACATATAGGAAAGAAAGCTAACATGTGTAGTAAAGTGAACATGCAAAACACTAGTAAGAAAAAGTAAATGCTACCAAGACAATGCAATATGCTATGGATGGATGAAATGGAATGCAATATGGAATTATAGGAGCAACGTGCCCCCAGTATATGACGTGTATGCAGTTAGGTTAATTTTTTTTCCCCTTAGAAGTCAAGAATGAACCGTAAATAAGAGTGTGTCATCTAGAAATGGTCGAGTAGTGTTGGTTGTATCTATTGAGTTGCGATGAGTGTGTATGTGTAGTGGTGATGTAATGCTACATGTGGAGAGATGATGTGCATGAACCCTATAGCCAAAGCATATATCATGAATTTTTTGATTGGAGGAGTGATGATTGAGCCATAAGTGTATACCACTAGAGGATGATAGGATGGTGATAAGATGCATAGAAAGATGCACGTGGACCTTATAGCCTAAGCATATACCACGAATTGGTTGGATAAAGGAGTGATGATTTATCCCTAAGCATATATCACTATAATATGAATGGATGGGAATGTGTTGTATAGAAATGTGTGCATGGACCCTATAGCCTAAGCGTATACCAAAACTTGGTTAGATAGAGGAGTGATGATTTAGCCCTAAGCGTATATCACTATAGAATGAGTGGATGAGGATAAGAAGTATGGAAAATGTGTGTGGACCCTATAGCCTAAGCGTATACCATGAATTGTTGAATGGGTGAGTGATGATTTATCCCTAAGTGTATATCACTACGAGATGAACATATGGGAATGCATCGTATAGAAAGGTGTGCGTGGACCCTATATCCTAAGCATATACCACAACTTGGTTGGATAGAGGAGTGATGATTTAGCCCTAAGTGTATATCACTATGAGATGGGTGATGAGGGCATATGAAGTGTAAATAAGTAGGAATTGGATAATAGAAGGTGGTGATTTTAACACTAAGCATAGACCACTATGTGATGAATAAGGCAAGGGTGGTGATTTAGCCTAAAGCGTATACCACTAATGGATGAGTAGGAAAAGTGATGATGTAGTAGAATGAATTAGAAGAGGATGATATAATAGGTGATGATCGATGTAAGAGGATAATGTAGAATGGATGAAGGGAGTGGTGATTTAACCTAAGGTGTATACCACTACAGGATATGATGATGAGTATGGGTGATGATATAGCCTAGAGTGTTGGTCACGAGTCTAATAAATGTGGTATGATGACATGTCACATGTAGGTAAGGTCCATTTGATTAGTAAACCCTCAATAGTCAAGTATGGACTAAGGAACTAGAGTGCGTCATAGGGTGGTGAGTACAACGCGTAGAAGACAACAAAGTGTATATGACCAAGGTAGGTGAATGTGTGGTGTAGAATGTGTAGTGGGTATGGAATGTAATGTAATAAATGCATAGGTAGAAGGAGAATGTGTAATGATGATAGATAAAACTAGACCCAAGTATAAGGAAATCTAGTGTAGGATGTAGGATAGGTAAGATGTATGAATGTAATGATAACAATGTATAGAAATGGTGGATGGAACGATGATAGGTGGAACTAGACCCATGTGTAAGGGAATCTAGTGTAGCATGTATGATATAGATGATGTATAAATGACTAGTAGATGAGGTATGTATAGGATAATGTAGGATGTATATGTATAGGTCCAGTAGTGCAGTGTGTGGGGTTCAGTGTAATGGTAATCCCTCAACAGTCCAGTGTGAATCAAGCACTAGGGTGAATCATTGGGCAACAAGGGTGCTACGATGCATGAGATATGAGGCCTATGGAAATGAGGAAGATGTAGAGAAAATATGTAATATAACAATATGAAATCATGAGAGGATAGAGAGGGGAGGAAGGATGTAATGTGCTATGCCCCCAAGTGTGTCGAAAGGAGAAATCAACCGATAAGGTCGAAAGAGGAAGGTCTTGTGACCGAAGCTTGAGATGATGTAAATGGAGGGTCGTGATCTACTAGTAGATATATGGTAGAGAGGGTCGGTTCCGTCGAGTGAGATTGATATACACGTGAAAGATGGTGAATAAAATAAGGTTGAGATTGGGAAGATGATACTATAGATTGGTGGTGTGAGGGTATGTGGATAGGTGAGTTTGACACACACAAACCGGGTAAGCTTTGAGGGTTTTATGTAGGATAGGAGGATGTGGGGTTCTAAATGAGAGGATTACTAATTGTTGTAAGTATCTCGATAACATGGGCGAGTGTGTGAAATAATCAGTATGATGTCCTAGAAGGTGGTGATAGTGATAAAGTGGTTGGTAACAAATGTGGGTTAACTGTGAGTGAGGAGGATAACGAGTAGGCGGAAACATAAGAATCGGTGGTGAAGAAGGTGACCCATATTGTGTTATGGCATAGCATTTTAGGGAAGGATAATGGGTGAAGGTAATGGTGTAATTGGTGGATCAGGGAGGGGACTAGTAGGGGAGGTGGGTGGGGTAGGATTTATAGGAGGAGTAGGAGCATGCTGAAGTTGCATAATCGTAGCATGAAGGGATGTAATTGTGGCTTCCATGGACTGAAACTGAAATTGTAGCATGTGTATATCCTCCCATAAGGGTGTATTAGGAGAAGGAATGCATGAGTGAAAGTCAACAACTATCTTAAAGGAGGAAGAGTGAACGAAAGGAGAAGGTGAATGTGTGTTAACATAGGAGGGTAAAGGTGAGGGAAGGTCTTCTAGATAATTGAAAACATATGTATCAAAATTGTATTGGATAACACAGAGACTTGATAAGCAAGGGTATGTGGTTGTCATCCAAATAACTGTGAATGTACAAAATATGCATCACCATGACATATTGTTCATCGATGAAGGGAGGAAATGGGCATCCTAAGGCATACCAAATAGTGTAGTTAGGTGAATAGCAAATAAAGGAACTGCTACAAATGCGAGACATCACCAAATGGCATGGGAAAAGTGATATCAATGTGATCAGGATCAAGTGCCCTCGATATAATCTAGCCAAGATTGTCCAAGAGTGAGTGGGGTAGTAATGGGAGTACGTGCAAGGTGAACTACAAGATGGAAAACATGCGGGCCATATGCAGCAAGTAAAGATGATAGAACCATGATATAGATGTGGATCACATAAAGGAGAATGGAGATCATTAGATTCAAAACCAAGTTGAAGGAGACCCTCATGGGAACATACAGTAGTGGTGCAAGATGTGTCAAGTGGTATGTGTTCCCAATAAGAATTATTTATGAAGAGGGTGCAAGTGAATGGAAAATGTGCGGAGGAAGGTGATAGCAGTGGAGAGGTTGAGATAATATCTAGAGAGGGTAAAAGGCCTTGGTATGGTATAATAGTAGTGGTAGGATCAAATGATGGGGAAAAGACTATGCTAAGTATGTAGATAGTAGTTGTAAATGGCATCTTGTAAAGCAAGGATGATAGGGGAGGAATATGGAAAGTAACCAAGTAGTGCGGGGTGGTTTTAGTGGATGGTGTTGAAGTAATATCATAAGTGGAAGGGACTAGCTCAACCATGCAAAAATAGGGACTAAGGTAGGTGGAGTTGGTAGGGAAGGAAACTTGATGGTGGGCGAAGAAGGAGGTGTAGGACAAGAGTCGATTCGCCCAAGGCAGGGAGAGAGTGATAGGATCAGGAGGAAGAGCTTGAACTTTGGAAACAAGTTGGGCTAAGGTAGAAGGATTAATAATACATAAGTAAGAGGTAAGAACATCCACAACAGCTTAAAGATACATCCTAGAAGGTGGAAGGTCAATAAACGAAGTCTAAGGGTTAAAACCGAAGTAGTGGGAGTATTGGTGAAAGCGCGACCACACTATCAAATTGCAAAGTAACTAAAGACTTAGGAGAAGAGGACTTTCTAGAATGCTTACCCATGGTGGAAAGTGTGGATTCAAAACCCTAAAAGGGGAAATAAGAGAGATAGAGAGAGGTCGGGTTCAACAAAATGATTAACAAAAATAAAGAAGCCTAATGGAGGAGTATTTAGGGTTCTAGTGTTAATCTAAATAGGAGGACTAAAACACTCTATGTAATAAAGAGGCTAAATAGTAATGAATGAAAAAAATGATATGATAAAGTAATGTGAAGTAATTGCACGATATGATCTAATGGAAATAAAACCATAAAATGCAAGAGGGGAGTAGGGAAAAGATTCATTGATAATGGGAGACTGCGTAAGTTGTTGCAAATCTAGAACTAGAACTTGATAGTGCAGATGAACACTTAGAGGCCCTTCAAAGGGCATATCTGGATTTTGAGATGACACAGGTGCTAGGGAGTGTACTGGGGTGCCCCAGGGCACCCTGGTATGTAGTCTAGGTGCTCAGAATAGTATAAATGCTCAAAACCCTAATTTGGTACGGTGTCTTAAGTATCTCTCGTCATCACACTATATTCACTGGATGATTTGTATGACACCCTGCACATGAAGAAGAAGAAGGGATCAGACTAATTTTAGCTACCAAACTGATAGACTTATCGTTGAGCACTGCATTACATTATAGACCCTGATGTAGTTCTAGTGAGTGTGTGTATACTGTGACCTAGGTGCTCTCGTGCACCAGTGCACTTTGTTAAATATCAAGCTATATTAGCTATAGAAGATGTAGATAGTAGAATAGAATGAATAAAATACCCTCCTTTACTCTAAGAATGTGTGTGATGTAGACTTTCCTAGCTTGAATGTATGGTGTTATGTGGATGTAAGATGGTGCAATGGATGCAACCCTAGATGGAGTGATAGTAGTGATAGGATGAAATGACCTAGGACCCTTATTATGGTCTTATAAGCTTTATATTTATAGGGCTCTCAATTTTAATTTTCTAATTAATCCCAAAAATGTTGACTGAGGAAAAGATAAAGATGACCAACAGATAAAAGTGACCCAAAAAGGAGCAAAAGAGGCTAAGCATAGGTCGTGGTGCCTAGAGTGGGACCGAGGTACCCCGGGTGCCCCAGTATAGGGTGGGGCACCTAAAATTAGGGCTATAATCTTGGGAAATTACAAAATGGGGTGATAAGTATCAAGAAATACGTGGGAAAGATGAAGTAAAACATAAAACAAAGATGGAAAAAGGTGGGATTAATTAGTACTTTGTACACTTGAGAACCTTCTAAATAGTAGTATAAAACAGAGGCTAAATATTATCTAATGTGTAATATTTGTGTCTATAAGATGTGCCCAACAACGAGAGGAGAGAGAGGGAGGTGAAATGAGAGGTGTGCATAATGTGTGATGAAGATGTGCAAGAAATTAGAGAGAGCTAGGGGAGATATGGGTAATCACCATTGTAACTTCACGTAATGGAGCCATTTTAAGAGAATAATGAAACTCGATGATGTATCTGGTCCATTTATCGATTTATTGATGTATTTGATATCTTGTAATGTTGATGAATTAATATAATGATGTTGTTCTGAATATCTGTGTAGTTGGATCTCAACATCTATGTTCTTTATTATGTTTGTGGTATTATTATGAATCTTATGGGTTATTTATGATATTCATAGCCAAATCATAGGTTATATGCATATGGATTTAGTTTCTTGATGTTTTTTATAAGATAAATTCATCTGACATTACACATTATCCCGCAATTTATGATGACATTATTGAAAATATCACATAGCAAAGGGGCCTGGTGCCTTTGTGTGCCTCGGTGAGCGCCCAATTTACACTGGGTGATATGCCGATGTGCATGGGAATTAAAGGGTTAGGAAAAGTGGCTAAAACCCCCAAAATGGGTGGCGGCATCCATTATTGATATCATTTGGATATATATATATGTATGTATGCATGCATGTATACACACACATTTCTTTTAAGACCTCAATTTATTTTCAAAGTTTCCAAGCCCCCAATATATATAAGATGTATGGATACAAGGTAAGGTTGTGGATTGAGGGTTCAACCACCATGATCTACATAAACGTCCACATGTATAGAGACATGCCCATTTCAACCTATGATTATGCATATACACCGAAACAAGAGTTGTGGAAAGTTGGGGGTTGTGACAGTGCCGCGACCCCATATGAATAAAAATTTATTTATTTTTTATAATGTATCCCAATGCATTATTAATGTGTGTGTGTGTGTGTGCGCGTGTGTGCATGCGTGTGTGTATAGACACACACACACACATGGGCGATAAGTCATAATTATTTAATTTAAGAACTCATGTAAATATATTGCATCTATGTTTACATTTGTAAACTGATATCTTGATTTTAAAGGCACAAGATTGTATTGCCAACACACACACACACACACACACACACACACACACACACACACACACACACACACACACACAAACACACACACACACACACACACACACACACACACACACACACACACACACACACACACACACACACACACACACACACACACACACACACACACACACACACACACACACACACACATGTATACACTGCTACAATACAAGCTCAAAATTAAATGTAATCTCCTTAAGAATATAAACTTATAATGGACACCATATAAACTATATATAATTATATATGTATTATTGTATTTACAAGCATATATAAACATTTAAATACAAGTTATTCTTATTTATACTCATGTATGAATATTTATGGATAAATAATTTTTCTTCATTATAAAAATTAAGTTATTGCCAACACCCAAACTATGGAGAAAGATCCAAATTTATATACTATTACATTCTTGCAATACGATGCTTCCTCAATCTCTAAATGGAAGATTCAATATACTTATAAGTTAACTGAATTTCCTATAGAAATGAAAGTCAAAATTATTCTCCAATCCTTTATACCATGAAACAAGAGTCCAAAAATTGGTGTTATAAATCCAAAGAGGATCTCTTGAAAAAACAAACATAGCAATCTAGACTTTTCATTCCATTTAAATATAGCAAGAGCTTGGAAGAATGATGAACAAAGAAAATAAATAATGAGTTTCTTTCTATCCCATTAATACATGACCATCAAAACCCATTTACCCATATTCTTTTTATTTAAATTCACCAAAAACAAATGAGAATAATTGTAAAAATGACAATTTTAACAATATCCCTTCCATAATCACTTTTAAAATCACAATAAATAGTTTGACAATTATTCCAACAAGCTCAAAAGACTCAACTAAACACAATGTTTTCCTTTATAAAGCATCACAAGATTTCCTTTATAACAATAATAAAATACAATATTTCTCCTTACAACATTAAATAAATCTCCTCTTCAATGCAAGCTTACAAGAGGAGAATAACAAGATCTCCTTTCCATTACAACATTGAATTAACATGAGGAAACATGAGATCCTTTTTGCACATGATAAAAAATTATTCCTTTCAAAACAATATTTTTACAAGATATAATAATGATATTTTCAAGTCTAATACAAACCATCTTACATTTATTCTCTTCTTACAATTTATAAGAAACACAACTCTAAAATGCAAGTGGATAAGCCTCCCACTAAATGGGAATGACATGCCAAAATTTTGATTGTTAACTCCATTTTTCTCTAACAAGGAAATAAACTCCAACTCCATTAGAAAATATTCAAAAGCCACAAGATGAAATTTCTTGGTTGTCTACCTAATGAAATGGCATCATCATATGCCACTTCCCAAGGAGGACATGTTATCCCACCTTGAAGCCCATAACAGAGAGGATAAACATGCCTCACGGATGAATAATGAGGAAAAGGGGGATGAATAAACCACATATATATATAAACAAATCAATTTTTTTAAATCCAACACCACATACAAGAAGCTCCATGCTTCTCAAGAGGGGAAGAGGGGGTAGAAAGACCCATTTTATCCAAACTTTCCATACACCCAAATGAATTTAATTTTTTTCCAAGTAACCACAAGTCACTAAATCTCCGTATTCCTCCCATAGAACTTATCTCTCCTTGCCTCCTCCTTGCCAAGGTTTTTCAAACCTTGGAGGTTTCCTTAGCAAGGATGGGAGATGGTTTCCAAACCATATGGAAAACCATCTCCCACTTCAACCAAATGAAGGGAGTATAGTAAGAATCCCAACAAGGCTTTCCCATCAAGCCTTGTGGGAGAAAGAGGGATTATTCCCTCTTCCCTAACACTCTAAAATCCACTCCCCAAAGGGGTGGATGGAGAAAAATAATAAAATGTAAACAATAAAAATTATTTCCTACATATCCATTCAATAACCCATAACAAACAAAAATAAAACAATCATGATTTCCATTCTAAATTGAAAACAAGATAGAAGATGCGAGTCCTACCTCAAAAGTAAGAAAATCCAATCACTAATTTGTAAGTATAACTTCAAAGATCCTTCTCTAAAAGTTCCCACAAGATCTACTAAAAACTGAACCCAAGAAGTTCCAACACTCTCCAAAATGGAGGGTTGAATAAAAAGGAGATCAAAATAAATAACCAATGGGATGGTGATATGTGTCACCCATCTCTTCCCAATTATACCTCACCCAAAGTATATTTTGATAATAATACAAGGATGATATATGACAGAGAATTATCATAAATTCAAAAAAATAAAATAATGCATCCTTAAATCCCAAGTGGCACCCAAAATAAAAAACATAAATGTTAATGGGGATAAGAGAGGGGTCAAAAGGGAGGGAAAAATCATTTTGAGCCTTGGGAAGATCCCCCTACCGATAGGTATGGTATATGAGGCTCATTCTAAGGTAAAAGTGACCCCTAATGTTTCAAACACCCTTCCAAATTTCCACTTTTTACTCAAATTCGAGATTTGGGAAAAGTTGATCATTAAGAAGGGGTGGTAGGCCCATCTAGTCAATGATTAGGTGGATCAAAACCCTCTTGATCAAATATAAACCAAATTAACCTTTCCCTAAAATAGTGGAAATAATTAACCCATAAAAATGACATAAGTAATCAATTATGATATATACCACTAAATCAATTAAATGGAGACAAGTAAGCCAAAAGTGACCAACATAATAACTTAATATACATGCCAAGATGATGAATTCCCTACTTACATCCTTATTCAAAAACATAATAAACAAGGCCAAAAAAACAAGGGAAATATATTTGGCCCAAATGACCTATTGTGTAACTTAGAGGTGCAACCCTTGAGTCCCACATTCTCATGTGGTGAAACATGTAATCTGCACACTCGATTCACACATCATACTTGATTGATACCAAAAACAAAATAAATTGATACTACACATGTCAAAATGATCCAATCAAGCATATGCTAAACCATCCAAATCAATTACACAATAACCATCCATCAATGAGATACATAACCATTACGAAAACTATCCATAATATATCCAAAATATAATTCATGTAAATCTCAAATTAACAATATCCATAACATCGTAACTAAACCAAACAATAATGATAAAACCAATAAGTTGGAATTGTATGCCTCATATATCATCTTGTCAAAATAAGTGAACATCTAAACGCTAATATAACGACAATATCATAATAATGTCTAGAACAATAATGAAAATAGTGTTGTATCCAATTTCTCCATACACACAATATAATGAGTTAACATAAATATAAATAAGTAAACTAGTGGGAACTGCATCCCCTTTCCTAGAATTATACTTCCTCCTGGAAGTCACCAAGATTTAAGGATATCAAGGCCTAAATGGTGTTGCATCCTCCCAAGTAGTAGTTGTCTCATCATATTTGTCCAACTGAAATCTAACCTGGTCCAAGACTCAGCCTCGAACGGAAAACCTTCGGTGCTCTAGAATACACATAGGCTCTAGTGTCCAATGCCCTTTGGCCTCCACCTGCAAGGCCAACCAATCCAAAACATGAGAACTACCTAGCACATACTTTTGAAAAATTGAAACATAGAAGACATCATGGGAATGAGATAGGTGTGGTGACAATGCTAAATAGTAAGCAACATGCCTAATAACCTCCAAAATCTCAAATGGTCCCAAAAATCGAGGGAAAGATTAGATCCCTTTTCAAATCAGATTGAACTATTATGTAAATGCACTCTCAAAAAGACCTTTTCACTTATCGAGAAGTGACGATCCAGCCTATTCATGTCTCAGTATATGCCTTCTCACATGATTTTACCCATTTAAGACGTTGTCTAATGGTGACAAATTGCTGATCCATGTCCTATATGAATGCTTTGGACCAAGAAATAATTTTTGTCTGTAGTCTTTTTATTTCCACTTCAAGTGTTTTGTGCGCTAACACCCCATTTAGAGAGATCTGAATTCTCATATGAAGATCACACACTCTACTAGGTCCCTCCTTTGTGCTTTCTTGTCAAGATATTAACATACATATTTGTCACAATAACTACCAAGTATTCATTCATACATACTTAATCAATTCATTCACATAGTCTTGAAGACATATAATAAGGAAATATAACATCTTAAATAATAATCAAGATCAACTAAACTGTTAGATCACCATATTCAGACATATCAACAATCAAGATCCAATAAAAACTATCCATTACAAAAGGAATTCATTACATAACAAGGAAGTGAATACAAAACTAGTCATAATAGCACTACAGAACTAGACGCTCAAGAATCAAGCCCTAGATAGTAGCATAAAATTTCTAGGACATATGAGAGATACTACAATAGTGATATAAAATAGGTATATATAGGGGTAGGGAATTTCCCTTTACCACTCACACACTCTCCCAATAATAGGCATGCTCTCAAAATAGACTACATGCATGCTTTCAAAATAGTTACTAATAATAGACTATCCTATTTATATACTATTTAATCCTATTAATAGCTCTCAATGCGTGTGTCTAATCTACATGTTAATTATCCACAATTAACCTTTGCTTGGCTGCAAAGTCATTATGCTTTAGCTCTATGCTTGGTCGACACTCCTTCCCACTTTTCCTATTTTTAGCGAAAGGCCTTAAAAAGGGTTAAGTCCATTTCCTTTCTACCTATACACACAAATCACATGTGCAATCATGTTCCTATCCAATCATTCCCTCATATGCACCATCCTTAACCTTGTGTGCACACTCCTGCATGTTTCCCATCTGATCCTTAGAATTTTCTTTTGACCAACATTGATTAACCTATCCCAACTCAAAGGTGTCTTTTATGGCTTCCCATGCAAAGGCTGATAAGGTGCCATGTAAATTGATCTATAGTAGTTGTTATTATAAGTAAAATCAACAAGATATAAGTAGTCTTCCCATTTTATTTGCTAGTCCATGACATACATCCTCAACATATCCTCAAGAACTTGATTCACCCACTCTCATCTGTCCATCTATCTTAGGGTGATAGGTAGTTATGAAATTAATCCAAGTTCCTAATGCTTACTTTGGAAAGATGTCTAGAAATATAATGTCTAAATGGAATCCTGATCATAAATAATCATCTTCAAAATCCCATGCAGTCTCATAATATCATCTAGGAAAACTTGAGCAATAGTGCCTACATCATATGTGACCTTGGTAGGTGAGAAGTGGAATCCTTAGTCAATTTTTTCGACCATCACCATGATGGTATCATGATGATATGATGAAATAGGAATACTAACAAAAATTCCATGGAGATCACGCCCTAGTTTCACTCACGGAATGCCATGTGGATAAAGAAGGCTTGTAGGGTGAAAGTGTTTGACTTGCACCCTCTAGCACTCAAGACAATGGGCTATGAAATATGCAATGTTACAATGTTACTCCAGCCAATAATATAACTTCCTCAAATATAAATGCATTTTATTTACCTATGGATGAGTTGTATATGTGGATTGATGAGCCTTGGATAATATGAACATATGAAAATGCTCACTTGGGCACATAAATGTACCTTTGAAATCAAAGAAGACAATATGTGTTTAAAGTGTAATTAACACATTTTCCCTTTAAGGGAATATATGATTCAACCTATTTCTTGAAAGCCTCATAAAACCTATCACCAGAATATGTTGAAGGATCCCTTCCCAAAGTTCTAAACAAAGAGTCAAGGCAGCTAGCTCATGTCGTTTTCTACTAAAAGTATTGATGATGGCATTATCCTTTTCCTTGATATACCGAATATCCATGTCATAGTAAAAATTAACTCCATCTAATTTTTTTGATGGGAATTGAGATTAGGCTATGAGAAGATGTGTTGTAGACTCGGATGGTGGTCACCCTCAAAAGAAGTTGTTTACCTAAGAGAAAATGTCTCCAACGGACTAAGGAATGCACTACCGCCGCAAGATCAAGGTCATGGGTAGGATAGTGAAGCTCATGATCCTTGATCATATGTGACTCAAATACAATAACATGTTACTCCTATATGATAACTACCCCAAGTTCCTCCAAAGAATCATTTGTACAAACCACACAATCTACCAAGGGATTCGGATCTACAAGACTAGGTGTAGAAGTCAAATTATCCTTGAGAAAATAAAAGGCCTACTCACACTTATCTAACCAAATGAAATTCTTCCCTTTACTCGAAGGGAAGTGATATGATGTGTAATCCTAGAGAAGTCTTGAAAAAACTTGTGATAGTACACATACACCTAAGAATAAACACATGACTCTAGGGTGCACACGACCTCCCAAGGTCTTGCTTTGATATAGCCATAATGAAATGTATGGCTATGGAATTGATAAACAAGAATAGGTGAGATAAATGATATATGAATATGAGACAAATCAAGGCAAGTAGATGTCATCAATGGGCACAAGGGGTATTTTCTCATTATGGGTAATAAATTCTGTCTAACTTGTTCGGTGAAATGGAACGATCAAGAATAATGGCTAAAAAAGGTTTGATCAATGGAAGAATCACCAAATATTCCTCAAATTGGTTGTGGGACACATGGGAATCAACATTCATCTCTTGTGTATTAATCCGAGAAGACATATGGAAAGGATGAAACTACGGGCTGTGGTATCTTGTCTCTACTAAGATGATTATGATAGAACTCATTAGTGTTATCCACTTCATCATTCAAGGCTATCAACTGTGAGATAATTTTGGGTGGAACTGGGGTGGTTTGGAATATAAGTTTCCTAAGGCCCTGATCAATTTCATTCAATTGTGTTACAATGTTGGGTTGTGGTACTCTTGGATCACACACTCTTTGTCTAGGTTTTCTGGGGCCTTAGATGGTCATGTGGACATGCAAATAAATAATCTAAGGAAATAAAAAAGCATGCAAAGAAATCGAAAGGAACCAAGGTCAAGTTCAAGTAACCTAAGCCTCTAAGGTAATGTGGGGATCTTGTGTTAATTCCCACCTAATTAAATATATGTTCCTAATTAAAAATAATGGAAGTAGATTTAAATAAATTTTTTGATTACTATCCTTTAATTTAATTAAATCTACGTGCAACTAATTAATTAAATAAAAGAAACTAATTAATCAAAACAATTAAATCAAATCTAATCTACTTGTTTTTGTATTTTCAAATATTTTAAATGAAAGGAATAAGACAAATAAACAAATCTAACTATTCTAATATATGTTTTTGAGGATTTTCTAGTTTTCTGAATTAAATAAATGAAAGCTACACAGACAATAAAATTGTTTCTAATTAAATAGGAACTACTTCTATTCTAAAATAAAATAAACTAAATAGTGAAATAGCTGGATGTGGCTATTTCCTGTTGTAGAATGAATTAAATCTAATCTAATTAAAATAAAGGATTTTCCTAATTTGTAATTGTGGATTTGATTTCCTCTAGTTCTACCTCATAATCACGGGAATATTGAAAAGCTTCTCAGAAGCAATTCTTCCCCTGAAACATCCCCAGTAAAACACTAAAACTTCTACAAAAGTTTTTGTGAAGAAACTCAAAGAAGTGCACAAAAAAAGCTTCTTCAAACTCACTTCCCTTGCAGATCCACATGGATAAGTAGGGAGGAATTTTTCAAGAGAAGCCTTGCTCATATGCAGGTACAATCTAACTAAATGAATAAAAGAAAGCTACATGTGTTTTGATAGTGAAGAAGTAAAAGAATCTATGCACAAGAAATTCCTCCAAATCCTTCCCAGAAAAATCCATAGGGATGAGATGAGAAGAAATATTCAATGGAAGCTACTTATAGGAAATAAAACTAACCTATAAATTCTACTTCCCTTAAAACAATATTTTATGTAACTAGGAAATGAAATCTAATTAATAAAACAAAGCTTCTAGGAATTCAAATACACCTCCAACCTAGAAATGTAGAATTGAGAAATTTTCCAATGTTGGTTGTGCTTTTGTTGATCCCCTCAACTTCTTTTCCAATGAAGTATCCAATGTTTTCCAGGGAGATGTGTTAGTTAGTATGCAAGAAGAAGATGCAAAAGTGTTGGAGCTAGTTGGTTCACAAGAAATTTGGTAGCAATGTAGGTAACAAAGTAACAAGGAAAAGAGTCCATTTTTTCTTGTGTGTTTATTGGAAATATTCTGACAACATAACGATGCAATTCCAATTCAAAGACTCCAACCAATGCTTTACAAAAAGATTGGTTTTTATAGAAAGTTGGTAGGGAAATGGTGTAGCACACTTGGCAACTAAGAAGTGCCAAATCACCATGGGAAGGGGTAGTTAACTTACTAAGAATAGTAAGTAAAGGAGAAGAAATATATACACATCTAACAATCTCAAAGGCAACTGATTTGGTCAAGAAACATGTGAGATATCAACTTGGGAAGGAGCAACACATGTTCATAACATGTTGTCAAAGTATCAGGTTAATGCACATAGAACCGTCGATCTATGTAGAATGGAGGTTATGCAACCGCCACGGTAGTTGTGTAACCACCGCTCAAGGAAGACTAGCAGTTACAAAACTACCAACACGATTTCACAACTTAAGGCCAAAAAGCTAAGGAAAAAGGCTGAAAAAATAACTAGGAAAGTGGGAAAAGCTAGGAAATAGATAAGCAAGGTAAAATAAGCTATAAGAACATGTTGCAAGTGAGAAAATTAGACTTGGATACATCATTTAATATGGAAATGAAATTATCATCATTAGGGATTTTTAATGTTCCAAAATATAACATCATGTAAATTTGGGTGCGTACATATTACCCCCTCGAGAGAATCATTTTAGCCATGAAGAGGCATAAAATGTGAAGTCTGAGTATGGTGATCCCAAATGGGAAAGTTAGAGATTATACCTAACACATACATGTGTTGAAATCATGCTAATCAAAGCTTCCCACCACCTGCAAGAGAAAACATGAATCAAGTGCATATAATGATATAATTGACAAAACATTTTGAAACAAAATGACAAGAGGACTTATCATATCCATGGGGAGGAGAAATATACCTATGTTAACAGTCCTGCCTTGTAAAAAAAATACTCAAAATAATGTTAGAAAACATGTTATATATATCACAACTTACTATTTGTGGAAATCATTAACATTTACCCACTTAGTAGATTTTTGAGATTTATATCACATGTGACGGTTTGCACACGAAAATATAGTCAAATTGAAGAGCACTCAGCCATAATAACAAAGGTGCAACCAACGACAAGGGAAGTGGGTCAGAACAAGTTAGGTATCTGTATTTGTTTATTTTCACCCTAAAATGTAGGATTTTTTAAAAACTTGCCATAGGGGGTAATTTCAAATAATTGAATAGTTAAAATGACCACAAGGGGGTGCCACATAGGATCTACTTTTTGTTTTATTTAAAATGGTATATTTTTTCTTTATTTTGAATTTTTGGGGCCTTAGGGTATGACCCTCATTTCACGAGATGGAACTGCCATGGTGATTGTGTAACCACTACCCCGCACAGAGTGGTGGTCACGTAACCATTGCAACAGCTTATGTAATTATCACTTAGAAAGTGAGAAACACTTAAATGCCATGGAGGTTACGCAGATGCCACTCTGCATAGAGCGATGGTTGCATAAATGTTAGGGAAATTATACAAATTTGACTAAGTGTTGTAATGTTTTTGGTTTTTGATCATTTTTGTAATGTTTTTATGAGCTTATTATGCATCTATATGGTTCTAACTTTCTCTTTTCTTGATGTTTTAAATAAAGGGAAGTATATCGGATGGAGCACGACTTGTGAGTGTGATTGGTTGCTTCCAATTTTAGAGAGCACTTTGAATTAGGATGAGAGAGACCTACTTCATAAGGATAGGATTTGGTAGATATTGTAGACACATTTGGTTGCACCGGCTAGCCATTTATTGTGTGACCTATTATCTTATTGGGATGCAAACCAGAACACTTTCTAGTTTCTTGGAGTTTGAGTGGAGGATCACCTTGGAGGATGTCTATCGAATCTTGGGGTTCTTATCACCAAAAAGAAGTTAGTTTTGACTAGTGTAGGTTCAGTTACACATGCCCATAGTTGGGCTACTTACATGGGGGATGCACAGGCACCTAACACTGGTGCAACACACATGAGATTATTATTAGTTGCCTCTAATCCTATCCCCACATTTCACAAGGCCATTATTGGTATCTTGGCCTCACGTTTGCTGGGGACAAGGTTGAGGACAAGCTACTTTATTGTTGAGAACCCATCATATAGAGTATTGAGAAGTATGGATGGATATATGAATGGGGTGTTGAAATTCTTGGTGCCAAATATGATGACATGTATATAGTTTTTTGACCAAGGGAAAGTACCTCGGTCATCCTACATTGGTTATGAGTGAGTGGGTGATCCATTACAAGAGGGGAATGAGATTGTAGATCTCGGGGTAGTTAGAGAATCCATATGGGTCGACATGGCTCGCTTAAGGCATCATATTAGTCAGTTTCCCCAGTCATCACATATGACATGATAATGCAACCATATTAGGACATGACTGGTATATGGGGTGAGGAGACTATCATTTTGAATACATGTAGTTCTATGATGTAGTTAGTGGATATGACTAGTAGAGTGGAGACTCATCTAGTCCTTAGGGTGCCTCAGCAGTTTGGGCTACCCTATTATGATGGCATCCCAATAGTACCTATAGTATATAAGGGCATCTAAGAGGCGAGGGCTGTACCGAAGGGTAAGCTAGAGTGGACCATTGTCACTCCTAGAGTTTTGATCGACACATCACATGTTACACGAGATCCAACTACTAGGGAAGCGGTTAGGATGAGGTAGATTTTACAAATTGAGGTAGGAGCCACACATAATGGAGAGGAGAAGGAGGAGGTCGAGCTAGAGGTGAAGGTGGAGATAGAGGAGGAGAATGACCTAGAGTGGGAGGCCACTGGAGAGGCCTCTATAGCTGTTAGAGTAGAGGTAGAGGTAGAGGTAGAGAGAGGTAGAGAGACATTGCACTTAGAGGAGCCTTTGACATCCATAAGGATAGGATGTGGGGTCCGTCCATCCATAGTTGAGGGGCCAAGAGGATGTTAGAGTAGAGGAGATACCTATGCACTCAGCCCACATCAGATGTTAATCCAAGCTAGATGCCGTGAGATCCGAGTAAGTAGAATACTCTTCTCTCAACCTTTACTTTCTAGACTAGACTGTTAGTGAGCTACACACTATTTCTTTTTTTTGTTTTTATTTTGAAAATTTTCTAATTCACCATTGTTTGATTGTGTTTTGTAGCTACTACAAATGGCTAGTGAGATCTTATTTTTAGATTCTCCTAGATACGTTAGCACTCCCCATGAGGATGACATAGGAGTAGTTGTTAGCAGATACTAGACATCTAAGAATGGTTGAATGTCATACTGATGTGTTCATAGTAGCTTGGCATGTAGCCGAGGCCATGCTTTAGATGGGAACCAATATTTCTAGATACAAGGAAATCGAGAGGAGATAGAGGCAAGACCACACATGTAGTGGAGGTAACCACCACCGACCGCTCACCTACCTCGATGCATTGACACTCTCACAAGTCTACACATGGAGGATCTAAGGTTACACCCAACCATTCTCACCATAGGAGCCACAACAAGATCTCTCACCCTATACCTTCACAAGGATCTCATAGAGAGGGATATACCACATGCCTTTATTGATCCTGGGATCATTTTTGGATACCTATATTGATGTTTTTTGATTTTGGCTGATAAATGAGCATTTTGACCACATCGCGAGAGTGTGATGGAATTGTGCATGAAACATAACATTATTATATATACATATAAACATATTTTTTTGGTTTTGTATTCTTTGTAAGAGTTGACTTGGTCATGATTTGTCTCATCTATGTACTCTTAGATAGTTAGAATTTTTGATGATTTTTATATGTTTTATGGATGCATGCTATGGATGATGATAATGGAAATGTGACAAATAGAATGATATATATATATATATATATATATATATATATATATATACGATGCATATGAACACAAATTGTAACTTAGAAAATTTGATTTTCAAGCAAACTTTATCCCTAATTCCACACTAGTAAGATGAGAGGCCCATAACCGAGAGCCAAGAAGGACATGAGTTATATGATTTTGAAGAATGAAGATGGTGACAAAAGACAAGATTTTGACAGAGATCCAATTAGAACCTACAACTCAACCCTAAGAAAGGTCAACTAACCAGTTTAGAATGTGTTTTTCTTGCAAGTTTAACTAGACTTAGATCTGTAGATGGCCTTTTGATTGACAAAATATGGTTTAGGATTGAATCTCTTGTAACATACACATCTTGCTCATTTTCTAGGGATTCTTAGATTTCAAAGCACTTTTTATTTCCTAATTTATTTACAACTTACTAATTTATTTGATGAGACCCCTACATCTTGCCCCATGCTACTAGTAAGAAGCATGGGCTCATCACCAAGGATAAGACATAGGTGAGTAAGGGCACTTCCCTCCTTTCCCAACCTCATGCCACTAGTAGGAAGCATGGGCTCATCACCAAAGATTGGTGGGGAAAATAAGTGTAGTTTTATTTATAAAAGAAAGCATTTTTGTATTTATTGTTGATTTATATTTTTTCTTGACTTGTTTTGACTTCAAACTCATGCTTTTGGGAAGGAACGATTTCCCCTAGCCTCAACCCCACGTAACCAGTAAGATGCGAGGGCTCACCACCGAAGGTTGAGATAGGCAAACAAGAGCTCCAGGTGAAATGTTTAGATTGTTTCTGTCATAAGAGATATTTTTAGGGAAATATGTGACATCAAGAAGCTTCTAGTATAGACTATGGGAAAATACACCTGAGCTAGAAGAAACTATGAATATGACTAAGTGTGCAAGTCTTGGTAGGATCAATGTAATTTTTTTGTCTTAATAGCTGAGATGATAAAGAGATTAAACAATTTGGAGATGATAAGATGAATACTTGAGGAGATATGATTGAATGCTTTTTCCAATATTTGAAAGTTTTAAAAGTTGCTTGAAAATTAAGTTTCTCGTTTTACAATTTTACAAGATGACAATGCAAATGATAAACAATATGGATGCAATAATGTACAATGTGAAGATGTAAATGAACTATGCATATAAGCACTTGAGGTGAAGTGAATTAAATGACTTGCTAAATTCTTCACCTTCTAGAGTACATAGTACTACACACCATTCTTGTAGTCTTCCATTACCCGATATGGGCCTAACCACTTTGGTATGAACTTCCTTCCTTTGCCGACCTTTTTATCGATATGACTATCAAGTCTCAATACTAGGTCACCTACCTGTATTTCACACTCATACACTTTCTTATTATACTAGCAACACATCTTGCCAACGTAGACCCGAAGATGTTGTTTGAATCGAAGTTTCCTTTCATCCAGGCCTTCTAAGCTATCTAATCACATTTCTTGATACACATATTCATCAAGAATGTCTTGCAAGGACACACAAAGAGATGATAGTTTTAGCTTGAGTGGTAAGACCGCTTCAACACCAAAGACTAAAGAAAAAGGGGTTCCCACTGTAGGTGTTCAAAATGATGTTCTATAGTCCCACAAGGTTGGGAATAACTTTAAATACTAGTATCTTTTATTCTCATTAACTATCTTAAGGAGAATGAACTTTAATGTCTTGTTCATAGCCTCATCCTGTCAATTGGCCAGAGGATAGTATAAAGAGGCTATGTGGTGGGATATTTTAAATTACACACACAACTCATACACCTCTTCATTATTAAATGGTGTGCCATTATCTAAAATAATGATTTATGGGACACCATACCTATAAATGATTTGATTTAAAATGAATTTGGAAATTACAAAACTAGGTACGATGGTGAGAGCTATGGCCTCAACCCATTTCGTAAAATACTTTATGGCCATGATAATGAATTTATGGCCATCCAACGATGAGGGAGATAATTTCTCTATCAAATCAAGACCCCAAGTAGATAAGGGCCAAGGTGTAACAATTGGTTGTAGAGCACAGGAAAAATGTGTATCTCATATGATAACTCTTGGCATTTTTGACACCTGCGCACATACTCTACAATGTCGTGCTCTAAAGTGGGAAAAACATAACCCATCTAGTGAATATTATGTGTGGTGGAGTGCCCTTCAAAGTGAATACTAGAGAATCCACTATGGGATTTAAAGAGACATTTTCCACTTCTTTCTTGTCAACACATCTCAAAAACATTCCATCAAAGGTTCTGTGGTAGAGAACTTATTCTATGACTACGTACTTTTCTCGTTATGACACGTAATCACCACCTTTATTGTAAATTGTATCCTTTAGGTACAATCGGTCTATAATGTGATTGAAAATGTCGGTGTACCATGGGCACGTGGAGATGGTGGGTATTTCCTCTATATAAAACACACAATCATTAGATAAATCCACATCGAATTTCCATCTCAATCTATAGGGTTGTTCGCCAACCAATCTATGATAATTTTTCCCTTGACGAACTTTTGATTAATGAAGGTGAGCTAAAAAACCACCCATTAGGGCGATGAAATGAAAAACCTTCTTAGACAAGGTTTCTTGAGTTAAGAAAGTTTGTAACTCGATTCAAGTTCACAATTACTCGTAAATCTTAGTTAAGCATGTAATTCCTTAACCTTGTTGTTGATAAAACTATAACTAAGCACTCCTTCTCTACTGCGTATATCACGTCCTCGTAGTCAATAAGAGTACAAATGATGAAATAAATGGCCGCCTCATGACCATCATCATCCTCTTGTTCCAACATGCACATTATTGAGGCGTCGGTGGCTCGAAATATAAAATCAAAGGATGGTTAACTTTTAGTGGCATGAGCATAGGCAGATACATAAGGAAATAGTTTACAGACTCAAATGCTTCATGACAATTAGTCATCCAATATTTGCTACAATCTTTCTCAGTAAGCTATTAATGAGATGAATGGTGTACGTTAAGCTAGGGATAAACTCGGAATTGCCCCATTCTTACCTAGGAAAGACCTAATGCCTGATTCATTTATGGGTGGGGATATTTCCAAAACTAGCTGTATTTTTTTTGGATTGAATTCAATGCCTTGAGATGAGATGATATAACCTAAAAAATTGTTTCTTGTTACTTTGAACACATAATTTTCTAGATTTAGTGTTACACCATATACAATTAAACGTGAGATAATGATATAAAGCACTTCGGGATGATCACTATGTTTCCTAGATTTTTCTAGCAAATCATCAACATATGACTCTATAATCTTATGAATAAGATAATAAAAAATGTATGTCATTTCCCACTGATAGGTGGCTCTAACATTATTTAGGTCGAAAGGAATGACAATGTAATAGAAGGCTCCCCAAGGAATAGTGAAAGTAGTTTTCATATGGTCAAATAAGAGCCTAATATGATGTTATTATAGTAGTAAAATAAATATGTAATTAAGTACATAAATGATACTCAAGAAAACTAAGCAATAAATTATGAAACCCTAGTTGTAAGGAGGAGAAGAAGGTACTTAGTTGATTCATTAAAATATGGAGTGTACCAAAGTGTTGAATAGGTGAATAAACTAGGAGGAGTGTCGTATAGAGACCCAGAAAAATGCAAATCTAGATAGATAAGTTGGATTGGGGCACTGGAGAGGGACAGGGGCACTGGGTGCGTAGGCTTATTTCTGGGTGCTTGGGTCTACGGAAAATATCAGAAAACCTCCTCTAGGGGTCATAAGGTGTTCACCTTTAGTAACCTTTGTCACTTTGAGGTCGCACAAGATTTCAAGGAGGTCACTAGAAACCTACAATGAAATATGAACCTATAAAACCCTCAAATAGACATCAAATCCTAAAAAATAAAGATGTAGAATGAGGGGTTAGACTGTCCTCAACTATCACAATGGTGAACTTACGACTAAGCACTACACTACATCTCAGACCCAATGTAGTTATATGTGTGTGTGTGCGTAATCATGCCCTAGGTGGCTCTTGTGTGAGTCACACTTGATAGTGAGAAAATAAAGAGATGTAAAGAAATGTAATAGATGTGTGCATGGAATAAAATGAACTTCCCTCCTATGAAGTGTATGTAGAAAACCAACCCTTGTGTCCCTTGTGATGGTGCTAGATGGATGTAATGGAGCTCTTAGATGCTTGATGGATGTAACCTTAGGTGGTGATAGCTAATGCTTAGTGTTTGGTCCTTTATTATGATCACATAACTTTATATTTATATGATTCCTTGCTTGAATTTCATAATTAACCCCAAAAAGGCCTACAACTACCAAAAATATAAGATGCTCAAATGGATAGAAAGGACCCAAAAAGTGTGAGTAAAGTAAAAGGGGTCAAGGGGCACCCAAAGGGGATGAGGGCACCTGATGTTGGTGCATCCTGGTTGGGTGTTGGTGTCCAGATGATAAAAGCTAGAGTATAAAAAGGAGAGATGAGAAAGTAAAGGTGTAAGACTAAAAGGAGAAATAGAAGACAAAGAAAGGTGGCCAAAGACATGGTTAATTAGTACTTTTCTTACTTAGGAATCATATGAATAGTAGTATGTAATTAGGACTAGATAATTACCCAAAGTGTGATTTTTGTGTCTACATTTTCCCCACTTTATGTTGGTGAGTGGAAAGCTTGGTAACATAAAGTAGATAGAGATGTGTACCTGATAACCATGTAGATCGATGATGAAAGTGTTGAGGGACTAGAAAAGCATGTGGAGTGATAAAAATGTGAAGCGTGGATGTTAAGGAGGAGAAAGTGCAAAAAGTGATGATGAAAATGAACCTAGGGTGGAAACACATGTGTAGATGTCACGATGTACTTTTGATGTCGATGTTGTTGTTGTTGTGTTATGATGTTGTGATGATGTTGACTACCACTTCCCATATAGATGGACCAAAAAGAGAAGAATGAAAAAGTAGTCAAATACACATGTATATGTGTAAAAAGTATGTAAAAAAGTGTAAAAATGCTGAAAATGTGAAAAAGGAACATGTGCACCTGATCCATGATGAGAAAAGAGTGTAGAAAGGATCTGAAGATGTCGATGAAGGGTGAGTTTTTGGGTATCTCATGCCACGATAGAAGAAGTATAGGGAGGAAAGTATAGTGTCATCCTCCAACCTTTAACTACTTCCCAAAGTTGTAGTGCTATGAAATGTTGGTTTTTGGGTGATCCTACACCACTGATAATAGAAGTAGTGTAGAGAGGAAAGTCTAGTGTCATCCTCTAACCTTTAATTGATCCTTCTGGAATGAAAACACCACTTGTAGATGGTGTGTACTTGTCCTCAATGTAAATTTACTAGTGCTAAAGGACTCTCTACCCTATAAAAATCCTTTGTGACATGCAATTTTTTATGTTGAACTACCAAAAATCACAAGAATTTCCCCAGTTATTGGCATCTAGGAAGGACATCATTGTGCTAAGGACCCAAGTCTTATTCTGAGCCTATCAAAATTGAAAATGTGTTGTACCATAATTGTGTTGTGTTGTATATAATGTTGTATGGGGTGACTGATTCACCCATATGATGCCCCCCTTATTTGGGGTGCATGCGATGTCATTTTGAAGGAGGAGTATGCAGGCCAAAAGAGGACCGAAGTTGTGTTGTGCTGAAAATTGTGCCCCTATAGGGGAAGGGAATGTGCTTGGTAGAAACCAAGGCACACAAAAAAAGTGGCTAGGAGACAAGTGTTAGTATAATAAAATAAAAACATGCATGTATAAGATGAAATGTAAGCTAAGAAGACAATATGTAAGCTAAGACATAAGAAGACAATGTAAAAACATGTAAGAAGATAATGTAGACCACGAAAAAATGGGTTGTAAACATGGGACATCACTCATGATGTCACAAGACAATCAAGGCCATAATGGCCACAAGTAGACAAGTGTGCACACAAGACAAAGGGAAAATCCCACAAACAAGAGCATACAAAGAGAAAGAAATGACAAATAATGTAATAAATAACCATGGAAAAATATACTTGCATAAACAAATGTTGCACATGAAGCACCCATTAGCATGTTAGAAAGATAAAAAGTATGTCAAAACATGTATAATCATGATAAAGTAATGTGCTATGAAACAAAATGAAACAATATCACATATAATGTATGAAAGTGGATGCCCCCAGAGCCATTGTGGGACTGTAATAGGTATTGCACCAAGAATCCATGTTATGTGTAATAGATTTGTATAATATGTGATCACAACTAGAAAGGAAAGTGAATATGCATGTGTGTATGATAAAAGATAATGACATACAAGATATCTATCTAGCATGTGTAATAAAGTGAACATGTAAAAGTAAAAGTAAGAAAGAGTAAATGCAACCAAGATATGCAGTATATGTGTGGATGAGATGGAATGGAATGTAGTGTGAATAATAGGAGCAACTTTCCCCCTAAGTGGATGTGTGTATGTATGTAATGAGGTTCATTTATTTATGCCCCCTCAAAGAGTCAAGAATGAACCATAAATGAGAGTACATCATCGAGAAATGGTTTGAATGTGTGTATATAAAAGATGTGATTATAAAAGCACAAAATGTAGTAGTAAGTGTGTGAGGAGTGAATGAGTGAGTGATGAACATGTGAGTGTGATGAGGTCCATTTGAGATGTATACCCTCAACAGTTGAGTATGGACCGTGGAACTAGAGTGTGTCATAGGGTAATGACCGGTTTGTAGAAGTAATGTAAGAGAGATGTAATGTTAATGTGTAAGAGTGAATGAGAAAGTGTGTATAGTGAATGCTACATGAGAAAGATGTTGTGAAGTGTGATGTGATGTGTAATGTGTGAAGTGTATAATGTTATGTGTTTTGATAAGGGGTGTATGGTGAATGTGTTATATGTAAAATGTGTGATATGGTCAAGATGTGAGAATGTGTAGTGTAGTGTATTTGTGTGTAGAGGTTCATGTGTAGTATGCCCTAAACTATCAAGTGTGAACCATAAGACAAGAGTGTGTCATCGGGAATGACGATGCAAATGTATTGAGATGTGTATAGTGTTGTATGTAATACTAGATGTGTGTGTGTAATATGTATGCCAATTTATAATTATAAAAGTGTGTTTGTGGGGTTGAGTAAGTGTGATGACCCCCAAATGTGTGATGATGAGTGTGTTTATTTGATGAATGATGTTTGTAATATACAAACAAGTGAGCTATGTGATATGAAGAATAATTGATAGTATATAATTGTGATATGATATATGATGAAAGAAAGTATTGTGTGAGATATGATAGATAGTAATGTAGTAATGTATGTATGAGTGATTATGTAATGTGTGTAGTGTTTTTTGTAATGTGTGTGAGGTTCTTATTGTAAGATATCCCTCAAAAGTCATGTAAGAACCATAAGAACACAAGTGTGTCATCGGGAAATGATGATATGAGTGTGTGTATGTGTGTGTATGTAGGTGTTGTATGATGAAAATGAAGATAAGAATAAGATGCTTGTTGATGTTAGGGGGGAAAATAAATAGGTGTGATGCCCCCAAAGTGTGTGATGAGAAAATAGATCAAGTAATGTCATCTAGAGAGGTCATCATTGTCATGATCAAAACCGAATGGTGAAGCATCTAAGACTTGATAAGCGATAATGTCGGGTTGATCAAGCAAGGAGCCATTGAGCCATAAATTATACATGCCCATAGTATTCCTCATCAGTAAAAGGAGGTAATGGACATCCATGTGCATACCAATGAGTGAGATTTTGTGAATAGATGAGAAATGAGTCATTGCAAATGAAACATGACCAAAAGGCATGTAGGAAATGAAATATCAATATGATCAAGGGATCTAACGTGCCCCCAATGTAATCCAACCAAGATTTCCAAGTGTAAGTGGAGAAGTGAGAGGAGCACATGCAAGAAAAAATATGAGATAAAATACTCAAAGTCCATAAGCAAGTAGTGATGTGAAAAAAACCATGATAGAGATGATGATCATGAGGTGGGGAAAATATCATCATCAATTATAAAGCCTAATCGAGCAAGCCATCATGTGTGCATATAGTGTCATCACAAGTAGGATCAAATGGAATATGCTCCCAATAAGAATCATTCATGAAAAACATACATGTAAAGGGAGGATGTGCTAATGGTGGATGCACATGTGATAATGAAGTGGAATGACATCAATGATGTGTGGATAGATCCCCAATAAAGTACCATAGTAGTAGTAGTAGGAGGAGGTGGTGTTGTAGATGAGGACTATCATCTAGCATGTAAATAACACCTTCAAGTGGTGGTAAATGATCCAGAGTATCCATGGGTTGTGGTTCATTAGTAGTATCGAGATGTGGAGTAGGAATTGTAGTATTGGGATCACGATCACAATATTTGAATGGGTCATGATCACTAGGAACTATATATTTTATGCCCTCATGTAGGAATTTGACATAATGATGTATTGTAGAAGGAATTGTACTTACATGGCATGAAGCCATGGCTGACCGAGTAAATAGTTATACAAAACCGAAAGTCAATGACAAAGAAAACCATGTTAAGGGTTTTGGGCCCTATAGTGATAGGTAGAGTAATGTGACCTATGCATGGATGAACATAACCATCATATGCATGAAGGGAAAGACATGATGGAATAACATTAGTAGTAGAAAGACCAATCTTTTCAAGGAATGACATAGGACATAAATTGAGTTCAAATCCATTATCGATTAAAGTATGCTTGATACCCATATTGTAAATGCAAATCATGATATGCAAGGGTGGATCATTGTCAAAAATAGAAAGATCAGCATGAGGATTAGATGAAAACAATATGCTAGGAAAATTCCTCAACAAATGTTTGATATACTAAATCTGGATGCATATTAGTAGGAATGTGAGTGGTAGCAAAGAGAGTTTTGATTCTATCTCTTAATTCAGGATTGATAAGCAAGAAATCATTAATAGAGATACTCATGATGAAGAGATCCTAGAAAGATAAGAACAATGGAGGTATGAGGATCCTAAGAGTGTTCAGATCAAGTTCGGGTTCACCAAAATGATTAAGATAAAATGTGAAATAAGATCCTAATCTATGCTATTGTAGCAGTAAAATAAATATGCAATTAAGTACATAAATGATACTCAAGAAAACTAAGTAATAAATTATGAAACCCTAGTTGTAAGGAGGAGAAGAAGGTACTTAGCTGATTTGTAATAAAATATGGAGTGTACCAAAGTGATGAACTATGTGAATGGATGGCAATAAGAGCATCACACAGAGACATATAAAAATGCAGATCTAGATAAAGAGGCTAGACTGGGGTGCACTGAGAGAGGGAGGGCACCGTGGGCACCCCAAGCCTATTTGGGTGCACGGTCTATGGAAAATCTCAAAACCTCCTTATGAGGTCACAAAGGTGTTTTTTAGTCACCTTTGGTCACTCTGAGGTCGCACAAGATCACCGAGGTCACTTTGTAAACCTACAATGAAATATGAACATGCAAAACCCTCAAATAGACATCAAATCCTAAAAATAAAGATGTAGAATGAGGGGTCATACTTGTCCTCAGCTATCACAATGGTGAACTTATGAAAGCAATGCACTACATCTCAAACCCAATGTAGTTCTGTGTGTGTGTGTGTGTGTGCGCGTGTGTGTAGAATTGTGCCCTAGTGGATCTTGTGCAAGTCACACTTGATAGTGAGAAAATAAGCTAGATGTAAAGAAATGTAATAGATGTGTGCATGGAATAGAATGAACTTCCTCCTATGAAGTGTATGTAGAATAACCAACCCTTGTGTCCCTTGTGATGGTGCTATATGGATGTAATGAAGCTCTTAGATTCTTGATGGATGCAACCTTAGGTAGTGATAACTAATGCTGTGTCTAGGATGATAAAAGTTGGAGTATAATAAGGCCAAATAAGTAAGTAAAGGTGCAAGACTAAAAGGAGCAATAAAAGATAAATAAATGTGGTCAAAGACATGGGTTAAGAAATACTTTTCTTACTTAGGAATCATATGAATAGTAGTATGTAATTAGGACTAGAAAATTACCCAAAGTGCATGATTTTGTGTCTATAGGTTCCTCTTCCATCCCTATGTTAATATATATAGTTCCTTTGATCAAAGAGGCATTACCCTCTTCAAATTTAGGTGGAGCTGGAGGTAACTCCAGTTCTTCTTCCTCTACTTCATAGATTTCAAAATATTATGATGAGGAAGAGTTCATTATTCAATCAATCCCCAAAGTAAGAGGAAGAGTGAGATACAAGGAAAATCCATTATTGTGGTTTTGCGATGAAGGTATGTGTAAGCATTGAGGTATCCTAAGATTGCCTCGTATTTTTCTTCGCAAAGCCAATATAATAGGGTCATTTTTAGTCTCGATATATGCCATGATTGCATTAGTTGGAATGTTTTGAACCAAAGGTTCACTTCAGATCAAACAATGAATTCAGTTTCCTTTAAGTCCTCATTCGAAAAAAATGAGAGGAGGAAGTGGTTCTAGAATCAACCAGTTGCTTTTTTTAGCTTGGAATGGATTATATGGAGATAAAGTCAAAACCCTTACAAATCTTGAGAACAGTGGACTTGTAGAGTTACAGGTGCTCTTGCTCTGGTCTCATAGACTTCTGAGACTTGATTGGAAATGAGTTGTGAGTCACCCAAGACTCTAACATTGTTCACACCCATCCTCTTGGCCATAATAAGACCAATAAGTAGAGCTTCATACTTAGCTCTATTGTTTGTGGACTTGAAGATTAACTTGGAGGTGAAAGGCATGACCCTCTCCTCAGGGGAAGTGAGGATCACCCATGCCTCAACGCCATAGAAAAACTTTGCACCATTGTAGTTGAGGGTCCAAATTTTTCTAAGAAGATGGATGTCTGATCACTCTTCAAATATTCTTCCTTAACTTCTGAGACATCAACCATGCAAAAATATACAATGCCATTGGATGTAAGAGAGACGATTCCAAGAGCATGACCTATGCCCAAGGAATCAAATGGGAGAATAATCAACAAATCATTCTCCAAAAGATTTATAATTTTGGTTGTAGTTTTTATTGACACAGTTTCTACTATAACATCCTTGTTTTCATTAACATCCACCCCTTCGATTGCCTTGGGTGGTTCTAACTCAGTTTTCAATACAAGCTTAGATGTGGGAATCAATCCTTGAGAAGAATTAGGCTTGTTTAATTGATTATTCAGAGTTCAAATTCAATGTGAACCCCGAGTTTCTTCTTAAGTTTGGCTAAATGGATATCGAATGGCTTTGGGTCACCTTGAGCCATAAATACCTTCCCTAGATGAAATAACCTAAGTTATTGGAATAACGTGGAAGGGATGGCCTTCATTCTGTGAATCCAAGGTCTTCCTGAGAATCATATTATAGTTGGTTTCCCGATCTATAATATAAAATTTGGTCAAAATGGTCTTGGGTCCAAGGGTGACTGGAAGCACTATGGTTCCAATGGAAGTTGCCTTAAGACTGTCATAACCTCTCAAAGATGTTCTCGATTGAGGAATAGTCCGTTTCCCCATAGCCTAAATTTTACAAAAATGATAAGGGGACTATATTAACAAAAAAACCCACCATCTATCATATGTCACTTAACGTAATTATTGTAAGTACAAACTTGCAAATATAATGTGGGATTCTCTCTCCACACTTGCTCAACATTAGTAGGTATCTTGTTGATATCAAACAAAAACATGGAATCTCTCTAAGGCTTCCTTAGGGATAGAAATCAAAGTCTATATGATTGATTTGGGCCTCCAGAGGAGGGGTGATGTGGATTAAGTGGCCAAGACCTAACACTTCTAATAAAGCAGATCAATGCACAAGGGAATTCTTTAACAAATCCAAAAAGGAAATGTGGGAAAAGGTCTTAGTTAGATATGTGATCAAATCATAGGCTCCTACTGGATTAGGAGATACTAGCATATCATGTAAAGAATAAATGCATGTGCAAGTCACCGTGTGGCTTCGATTTGGTTTCTAACTCAACTAGGCCCACAATCTTAGGCTGATTTCGGTTGTATAAAGGAGGAGCTACTCAAGGATCCGCAAATGTAGAGGCTTCGTGATCATTGTTCCCTACATGAATCCCCTTGTTAGTACCATGAGGATTAATCTTCCTATTTTCAGGGTGTGTTGTTGGAATGGGTATTTGTAGATCCAAAGAGTCTCATTATATGGAAAAACAAATCCCATGTGAGTCCTTTGTGTAGGTGTCATGGGATTAGCCAAGAACATCTCAATGAATATCTATCTCTCTGTCTTCTAGAAGCCACCGTATAAAATTATTACAAATCCCTACATGTCCTAACATTGTGTCCTATGACCCTATGGAAATCACAATATAAGTTGGGATTGTAGTCACAAGGTCTTTGGTTTTTATTTTACTCGTGGCCCATAGTTCATGTTGTTATTCCTTTGTTAGCTATTATAGTATAAGTTTGGAGGCCTCTGGCCTTGGTATTGATACTGATTTGGAAATTGGTTTAGATATTGGCTTTAGTATTTAATCAAGCCTTGGGCTTGAACCTGTTGAGGAGGAAGAGGAGGGTGACTAAAATCAACCACATTGATAGAAGGAGTGAAGTTGTTACTCCTTTGGTTGTTTGCATTTACATTGTTATTGCTATTATTTACATTGTTAGTGCTAACAACATTTGAATTTTTAGGTTGATCAATTACACCATCCATTGTAGCACCATGGTTCTTGTTGAGGACCTTGGGTCCTTGATTGTTATTGTTTGAACCATTTGGGTAATTTGAATTACCTTGAGAGGGAGTGACCAATTTCCCATTTGGACCATATGTCTTTCGTCACTATCAATTACCACTTATTCAATGCGAGAGATGCCCTTTAAGACCTCCTCATAGATCTTAAGAGGAAAATTTTGTACCTCCTCCTTAGTTTCTCGATTAAGGGAGTGAAGGAATAGATCACAAAGATCTATTTGATCCAATTTTGAAGTATTGATAGAGGAGTAGAGGACTTTCCGCCACCTTTGAATGAAGTGGGCAACATACTCATTATTCTCTTATTTAATTTGCAAGAACTCTTTGATTCTTGTTCTCAAAAATTTGTTCATGTATAAATCCTTTATGAACTTTGAAAAAGTTGTTAAAAAGATTGAATTGAGGCTTTCAGATTCTATAGTACCAATCGAGAGAAATAATCTCAAGGGTCTTGGGGAATATCTTCTCTACAACTACGTCCTAAGGGAGTAACTCTCTAATGGCAGTTGTATATGCCTTAATGTGGGAATTTGAGTCTCCCTCCCCTTAAACTTTGGGAGGTCTAGAAATGGTTGTAGGAGCATTCCACCTTAGATACTGAAATCCAAATGTTTCACCATTTTCTTTAAGTTTTTAGATGAAATAGATAAGGGTGTGGGCCAAGGAGGAATACCTATTGCGATGGTTGGTTTGAAGGTCATTGCGTGCATTCTAACTTCTTGATCCAATGCTGACTATGGGAGATTCCTTTTGGCTAGGAGGAACTACCTAAAATACACAACAAGACCACAAGAAAGAGTTAAACAATATATGTCAGTGGGCTTCCTAGTGTGTGCTAGATCCAGAAGTGTGATACTTCCTCGGTGGCAGTCAACCCACTATTTAATATAATTTAATGCAAGAAATGACATAAATAAATAAGGTTCTACTGTAGTTGATATGATTTAGGTATCTCATCCAAATACAATAAGCAAATCTAACATAACAGGCTAGGCTATGATCAGATCTGGAAATGAGGTAAATAATTAAGGTGCTTGGAATAGGTCAGGGTCAGATTCTGGGTCACTTGAGTCACTTAGAAAAGGTTATTGGGATTTGGTATTAGCAGGACTACCAAATACAGAGACCGACATTGGTCTGGTATGACCGACGACGATTTAGTAAGAACCAACGATGGTTATTATGGGTTGATAATAACTCAATAGTTCATGGTTTTGGGGATTTTTCTGAGACTGAATCAGAGATGGTAAGGAGTTGGTTTAGGTCTAGGGAGGTGTTGGGAATATTCAGAGGTACTCAGGAGTAGAAAAGGTGATTAAAATGGTTGTGAGTGATGGGAATGGTCGGGTTCATAGGAAGGCAATAGTGGTGGGGTAAAAATATAAATGGTGGTTGATAAACAAAAGGTGAAGAACTCTTATAAACTGAATAGAAATGAAATGGTGTAGGTTAGAGACACACTTACTACTATGTAGGTTTAATGGCTGGGTGGTGGTGATGGTTGATCGGTGAAATGATGATCAGTTCCACGGTAGTGCTTCCCGGAATACTCCTGTGAATGCAAATACCTTCTGATCAATGGTTGTGCTGGCTATGGCTGCCTGGATGTGCAAAAGAGATTTGGTTCTTGCTTGCATGCAAATATCCTTTGCTCCAAAACTTGAGAATGTGTCTAACCTCTCAAGAAAGGTTACCAAAATGGTTATATGGTAACCGACGACGGTTTAGGGTTATCGGTGTCAATTTCGGTTGACCAGCGTCGGTTAAGGCGGGATATCCTAGGTTGCCTAAATTAGTAGATCTAGGCTATCTTTTTCCAGATTTTTCTCATTTGTGCCAGGTCTTAATGGAACATTGTGATTAGATATGTGAGAATGTGGTTAGAGGAAGAATATGCATGTGCCTTTAGGGTTATAGTAAGTCTTAGTTCATTAAGGTAAGTAGGGCTAAGTCTTAGTTAGTTATGGAAACATGCTATGAATAGGTATATGGTGAGGTGTCTAGGTGAGGTGGTGGGGTGAGGTGGAAATTGGTTTTAATTAAGGTAATTAAATAATTAATGAAGTGAGGATGAGTATTAATTTAATTATAAATAATTAAATTAATATTAATGTGGGGTATAAGGGTCATGGTTAGGTGAATGTGTTTAAGTTGGCTATTTGAAAGGGGACCAAGGGGAGTGTGACCCAATTTTGGTGTCTACATTTTTCCCCTTTTTTGTGTAGCTTGTATTGGTAAGCGACACTGAAAAAAATAGGAAGTGATTGCCCCATGTGTGGGTGAAGGTGATCCCCCTCAAACCGGGCACTGATGAGGTGTAAGACAGAATTAGTGAGTGGTTTGATAAAGGTGTAGGTGGGGAAGATAGGTGGGGAAAGGTTTGAGTATTGAGGGAAAAGGTGATGGTCAACTTGGGTAATGGGTAGTAGGTCGTGGTCAAAATTAGGTCATGGGTAATGGCAATCAAACACATGCACACATATAGATTGCAACACAATACTAGGTTGAAGAGCTTGCAAACTCTACATCATCCAAGGTTGATAGGTTTATCCAAACAAGGGTGAAGTGATTCAGGTATCCAAGGTATAGGATATGGTCTAGAAACACAATGTAGGTCAGGTGCAGGAACATTTAGGTATGCTCTGGTACACCAAAGGTTTGGTCAAGATAAACAACACGACAATAGGCAAGGTATGGTTGTTAGGATAAAACAACATAGGTAACAACATCACAAGGTATAATGAGTACATAAGGTCAATGGTCACACCAAGTAGGTCAAGTTCAGGAAAACAGGTCATGGCATGGGTAAGGCCAAGGTATAGGTAAAATAACAACTCCTAAGACGTAGAAAAGGAAATGTAGGGGTAGGTTGGGCTTGTAGGTATGTTTCAATGGGTGGCTGAAATGATAAAAAGTGGGTGAGCATGAGTGGCGACAGGTGAAAAGGGAGCAGGGTAAGGGCAACTAGGGTAATTATTGTTTGTTTGGTTTAATTTCCAATTATTGATATAAAATGGAAACGAACTAAGGTAGGATGTGAATAGGAAAATGAAGGGGAAAATAGGTTAGGGTGAAGAGTGGTCTGAGCTAACCTTCAAGGGCCCCATGCCCTCAAAGTTTTACCTACATAGCCCTAGTGAAAAAGGGGCCTCATGCCAATGTAGTTCTCCCATAAGCTAGGGAAGAATATGAGGAATGGGTTGGTAGATTTTAGGCATGATTGAATGTGGGTCATAGGCATGGTTGAGTTTAGGTCATAGGCATGGTTGAGTCATTTTAAATATAGGTGTCGATGATCTGGTCCTGTATAGGATAATCAATAAGTAATGAGGAAGGTGAATGGTAAGAGGTGGTAAAAGAGTCACTTAATTAATAAGAACCCTAATGAGTCTAACTTACCCAAGATGGGCTTATGAATGTAAGACCCTAAAGTGTTGCATAATGGACAATTCTAAAGGTGAATAAAGTCACGCGATCATGAAATGTCACATTTGCAACAAGTCCCTTGAGTAGAGAGAAAACTAGGGTGCAAAAGGAAATGAGGTGAAAGTGGATGGTTTAGCGTAACCTAGTGTACGAATGCATGTTTACTTAGCAAGAAACCCAGGATCCAAAAATAGGCAAGTCCATGACAAAAATTTCATCATTTTCTTCATTTTTTTGTTTTTAATAGACTGATCAATGTGGGAAGTCTATATGGGATGAGTATATTATCTCCTTGAGGTCTTCACAAAGCTAATCAATGTGGGAAGCTTCGGATTTTTTTTTTTTTGTTTTTGTTTTTTTGTTTTTTTGCAATGACTTTATATAGTTGTCCTTCAAGGGAGCATTCTATTTATAATGGTGAGGTAGAAAGAAGAGATGTCCCTTGTTGAGGGAGTCATCTGCTTTGGAATTTTGACTCAAGGAGTTGAATCCCATTTTGTGTTTTGGATGTTTAAGTCATGGAAAAGACTATAGAGGAAGATTAGGTTCTTGTTTAGAAGACAAAACCATAGTACACAGGGTTAACTATGAAAGAGGTGGTTTTAAGTGATGAACGACCATGGGGTTCCATATTTAAAAAGATGAAAATTATCCATGAGAATCATGCTTTGTGAGTAGAGCTATGGTACTCATATTGAAGATAAGGTTGAAAGGTGATGGATAATCACATGATTCTTGTTTAGTCATTGATCCTCAAAAATGGGTAATATGGAAGGTGAACAATGCTCAAGGGATGAGCGATCAATTGATAGAAAGTGATATAGGACTTGATGTCAACAATAAAATGGTTGAAGATGCAAGGTGTTGAGAGGCTCAGGTTCAAGTTTACCTTCAAGTGAAGACAAATGATAAGCACTTGATCCATAGGCATGGGTAACAATATAGGGTCCAAGCCAATTAGGAGCAAATTTTCCCCGTTTACTTTTCTCTTCTTTGGTTACATGTTGATTTTCCTTCAGGATGAGGTCGCTGACCTGAAAGGTTCATTTGTGGACACATTTGTCATAGGCATGTTTGATATGTTTTTGGTAGATTTGGAGATGGTCAAGAGCATTAAGATGGTGTTCATCTAACACATTAATTTACGCCAAATGATCCTGGTGAAATTCATCGTCGTTGAACATGTATTGTAGTGAGATGGAATCTGGACTTCGAGAGGTAAAACAACCTCATAAACATAGACCAGAGAAAAAGGTGTGGCAACAGTCGAAGTGTGAATACTAGTACGATAATCCCACAAAGTGAAAGGAATGTGTGAATGTTAATCCTTGCCAATATCGTCAAGTACTTTCATAAGAATTTTGTTCAAGGTTTTATTGGTTGATTATGTTTGGCCATTGGTTTTGTGGGTAATAAGGTGACGAGAAACTGATTTGGATGCCAAAAGCATCACACAACTTATGTAGGGTTTTGTTTTCAAATTGCTTTCCATTATTAGTGATGAGATAGTGAGGAACACCAAAGCGAAAAATGATGTGATGGTTGAGGAACTCACATATTTTCTCAGATTTTGTAGAAACGAGGGGGATGGCTTCTACCCATTTAGTGTAATATCCAGTAGTGGTTATAATCAATTGATGGCATTATGAAGAATGGGGATTGATCTAGCCAACAAGATCTAAGCCGCATTGAGAAAAGGGCCAAAGATCTCATGCTACCTGTAAGGCACAACTAGGTGTGTGATGAAGATTAACATGTTGCTGGAATTTTACACAATATTTGACATAGTCACAATAGTCACGGTTTAGGGTTGGCCAATAATAGCCAAGGTGAAGAATGCATTTTGCGACAACTAAACCACTAAAGTGGCCTCCACAAATTCCATCGTGAACTTCCTTGATGGTGTAGGAAATTTCAGAACTTATAAGGCATCGTAAGAGAATACTATCGAAGCTGCGCTTATAAAGGAGACCACCCATGATGACATAGTGAGAGACACTTTTAAGAAAGGAACGTTGTCCATTACAAGTGAGATCGGTGGGTAGAATGGAAAGGGAAAGATAGTCTGTAAACTACTTATACCAAAGGTCACATGGGTCAAGTGCAATGGTTCCGATGGAGTAGACCTCATGAGGTAAGTAAGAGGGTGATTATAACCTTTGTATTGTGACAAAGATTTTAGAGTTAGAAGGTGAATCGGGTATCTGAGAAGCCAAATAGGTCATGGTATCCACAAATTTATTGGTAAAACATTGGGTGGTTTGCAATTCATAACGGTTAAAGGTAGTAAAAAGTATGTCTACATGATGTTTATACTTTTTAATTATTTCATTACTGACCGGTATATACCATTGACTTGGTTTACAACCAGCTGGGAATTGAAAAATATATTGATTGACTTAACATCTAAGGTATAAGCATCCTGGAGACCCAATACAAGTGCTTCGTATTCAGAAATATTATTTGTACAATCAAAATCTAGTTTGAAAGATAAAGGCATAAGTTCACCATTAAGAGGAATGAGGATAACACAAGCCCCACCCACATGCTGACACTTGGAGCCATCAAAGAAGAGTGTCATTTGGTAAGTGGTTTCATCTAAGGAGAGGGTAGCTATGGATTCATTTGGGAAATCGAAGTTAGAGGGTTGATTCTCGAGAAAGAGGTGTGTCTGCTAGTTGGTCAGTGATGGTTTGGCCCTTGATGGATTTTTGATGAGTGAATTCGAGGTCAAGGTTGGTAAGAAGTGTAAGCTAACATGTGACATGTTGATGTTGATAAGGTTCAGCATACATTGAGTGTAGGGTGTCGTATTGGTAAAAATGAAGGTTTTTTGGTTGAGTAGGTAATGATAGAGTTTGGTGGTGACAAAAACTAAGGATAAGAAGAGTTTTTCGGCATGGGTGTATCTAGTTTCGTAGTCTAGAAGGGTATAGATTATGTAATAAACTAATTTCTCCCGTGTTGCTATCATGATGAGCGAGCATGACATCTAAAGAATGGTTAGTGGTGGAAATATATAGGTAAAAGGGTTGGTCATCCTTAGGAGGAATGAGCACTGGTGGTTGAAGAAGGTATTTTTTAAGGCATCAAAGGCTTTATGGAATTCATCATCCCATTTGAATGAAACGTCCTTCTTGAGAAGATGATGAAATGGTTGACAACGGTCGGAAATATGCAAGATAAAACGATGAATGGATTGTAACTTACCTTGCAGGATTCAAAGTTGACGGAGATTAGTAGGCAAAGGCATTTCTAGAATAGCCTTTACTTTAGCAGGATTGACTTCTATGCCATGCAAAGAAACAATGAAACCAAGGAGTTTTCCTGAAAGTACCACAAAGATGCACTTCTTTGGTTGAAGATGAACACAATACTTGATGAGGTAGTAAAACATGACCTTAAGGATAGTCGAATTTGGCTCGATGTTTGGATTTGGAAAGAAGATCATCTACGTAATCTTCCAATATGTGATGCATGATGTCATGGAAGATGTAAGTCATGGCTCGTTGATATGTAGCACCAACATTTTTAAGGCCAAAAGGCATGAATCGATAGCAGAAGGTCCCCCAAGGAGTGATGAAGGTAGTTTGTGTTGATCTTTTGGAGCAAGTAATATTTGATTATAACCCAAGAAACTATCCATGAGTGATAGCATTTCATGGCGATGGTGAGATCAACTAGTTGGTCAATGCCTGGTAGGGAAAATCATCTTTGGGACAAGCTAGGTTGAGGTCATAGAAGTTTGTGCAAATACAGAGTCCCCTATCACCTTTGTGATAGGAACAATGTTAGAAATCCATTGGGGATAGTCAATGGGTAGGATGAAAGAAACTGAGAGAAGGCACTGAAGTTATTCTTTGACCAGAAGAACAATGCGAGGATGCATTTTCCGTAGCTTTTGTTTGATGGGTTTGGCATTAGGAATGGTTACGATATTGTGGACCATGATTTTTGGGTCAATACCGGGCATATTGGCATAGGACCAGGAAAAAGCGTTGCTATGGTCCCAAAGGAAAGAGGTAAAAGCTTCTGTTCAACAACATCTAAATACTGACCTATCTTTAAGATGTGCGAGTCGTCCTGAGTATTAATGTTGATTTTGATAGTCGATTTGTTCAACATGGTTTGTGTCTCAGAGGGTAATGACCGATGAATATAAGAGTCTTCCACACCAAGGTAGGTGAGGATGGACTCATCATTCTGACATTAAACAATGTTAATAGAAGGCGTATCATCATCGATCATGTTAGGATATAGGAAGGGGAGAGAAGAGGGAGCCTCGCCATTGCATTGATAGGTCAGAGGTCTCAAGGAAATTGTGTTTACAAAAAAAAGTTAGGAGGAATAGATTCAGGATCTATGGACTCTGTGGGTGAAGATGGTGACATGGGTGAATGAGGTGGAGAAGTTTTTTCTTCCTCAATGATGTCAAAGCAGCCTTCTTGGGAGGTGGTGCGGAAAATCCAATGCCACTACAGTCATTGTGTTTATGGGTGGTACGGGAAATGATAGTATGTAGGTATTGTTCGTAAAAACCGAAGCCAAAGCCTTTCCATGCACAATGGTGGAGGAAAATGTGGGAAAAGTGGTGGTTAGTAAGGGATTATAGGTTAGATTAAAATGGCCATGTTTGGGATGGAGGTTCAGGTGAATAAGTGGCAATATCAAGTCCCCATACATTAGATTAGTGCGAAGGTGGGGAGGACCATAAGGAAAAACCTTGCCTACGTGGTAGTCATAACTAGGGTGCTAGCGCAGGTTCCCATACTCTTGCAGAGTGAGGAATGTGTTGATATTGTATAGGCGGTACTCCCTAGAGTGAGGCATTGAAAAAAAACTTCTAAGGGATCAGTAGTCAATATGTGGGTAGTGGGGATAAACAACTTGCTAGATGATTGGGAAGCGAGATGAGTTAGCCATAGAGGGTGTGACAACAATAGGAATAACAAGGTTAGATGTGGGAGAGGTGGTGACAGCATTGGTGGATGGGCTTATGGGTGAAGGTGAAGTGGGGTAGTGGTAGATGCCTTTACCAAGACAAGCACATCGTTGGCGCATACACATGTTACAGTCTTGAATGGTGACGGGTCAGCGGGGATGGTGTAGTTATGTCCCTCATGCTTGAATTTTACACAGTGGTGTAAAGTTGAAGGGACACAACCCATGACGTGAATCTAGGGTCTGCATTGAGAAATAGGTTATACTAGAATTCCCCTCTAAGACATAGAATAGTTTCGGATAGTGCGAGGGCCTACGCAAACATGAAGGATAATAGTGCCAAGGGTGGAGGTGATGGTGTTATTGAAGGAGCGCAACATAACTAGGTTATTATGCATACAGTTAGAAGGAATATGCATTTGATTGTATGCATGGGAGGAGATGATGTTAATGCTAGCACCACCATCAATCATGACATGTCGTACGTGTATGTTATCGATATAAAAAAATGAATAGGGTGAGATCAGAGTCATCGATTGGAGAGGTAGAATCTCCTCTTCTTCGGAGATGATGAGGGTGAAGACTTGAGGAGTGGTCATGGAGGTAGAAGGAGGATCTGATTTGGTTAGCGAGGCCACATGGTGAGGGGTGATAATTAAGGCCACTGGTGTGGGGTCATTGGGTATAACTTCAATGGATTACAAAACCTTGATAAGGGCTTGTCATGGGATTCAGAAGTCTGGATGAGATCATACAAAGACATCTTTAGAGGAGACTGATGTAATTGTTTTATCATTATGTGATGGGTGACCCCATCAGAGATAGGGTATGTAGGTCTATGGATGGTGATTTTGGGAGTGGGTGCAGATGGTATATTAGGTATAGGGTTAGTTGATGGGCTAGTTAATTTTTCTTTTCCTTTGTCTTTCTGAGCGTGGGTAGCAACATGAACCATGTTAATATGAGGGGAGGTGGATGGAGAGGGTGTGTCATGAAAGGTATAATAACATGAGGGGAAAAATCCTAGGGGTGGATAAGAGCCTTGTGAAATGAGTAGGGCACACTGACATTTGGGTGGTGGTTTGGCCAACTCTCTAATATAGATCATGTTGATCTCAAATTTTGGTGGTGGAAAAAATGGTTATGGGGGTGGAGATATTGGTTATTGAATCATTAAAGGACGATGATGTGTGGTGATAGGTGAAGGTGGAGCATGGTCCTCATCAAGAAGGTCGTCCTCGTCAAAATTTTGTTCAGGAGGAAAAAGTTAGAGAAGAACGGTTTTCAGAGCCTTACAATTTTTGACATCATGTCCTAGTACACGATGATAGGCAAAAATATTGGTTTCATCAAACCCTTTTGGTTTGGGTTTGAGAGGATTGTAAGGTCAAAGTGGCAGTAATGTGATGATAGAAGTCTCTAAAAGGTTGGTTAAAATGTTGGCATAGGACCCCGCTAACGGATCACAATGGGAAGTGAGTGTGGGTTTGGGTATAAGTGTGGATGATTGTGAGAAAAGATGCTTTACAAGAGGGGGAATGGGTTGGTCTACTAGTTTGGTATGTGGAGTGGTCTTAGGTCTTGCTAACATCTACTTGGGTAAAGGTGGGGTAGAAGAGCTAGCGATGGAAGGTTTGGTTGGTTTGACTACCTTATTAGAGGGTAGCAGATTCTTAGCTTTGGGTTGCACCTTCTTGGGTAAAGGTGACATAGGAGTACAGGATGTAAAAGGAAAAGCATATGGTGGTAGAGGATGGGTTACCCATAGGGGCAACCGAGTTGCAGTGGAGGTGGTTGGTAGAGGTTGGGTAGGCGGCATTGGTTGAAGTCATATAGGAAAGGTTGGGGTTATAATAACTGGTGGAGGTATAGGTGGCAAGAAGTGTATGGGTGAGGGTGAGGAAGTTTGGTTTTTGGGTGAATGAGGTGTAATAAAGGCTCGTGAGGTAGGAGTAGGTTGTTTAGCTTTTGATTGGCCTTGGGTATGATATTGTTTGGTCAAGGTTGATGGATGAGGCCCTAGGATGGACGGAAGGGGGAAGGTGACAAAGGTGTGGTAGGCGAGACCAGTGTATGCAGCCTAGAAGGTTGGGTTTTCCTTTTAGGCGGGAGGATAATGCTCTGTGGACTTGGGAAGACGTGGCTAAGTCCAATCTGACAGGTGGGTGAGTAAGGCTTGATGTCGGCATAACACCCAAAGTAGTGATGGGTCTAGATATGGGTGGGGGGATAAGTGTGGGTAGGTTTTTAGGTTTGGGAATAGTTTTAGTGATGGGTAGAAGTTTGGATGGAGGTAGGGATGATGAAGAGGAAGTCATTTCAATTGGCATGGTCAGTGTAGTTTTTGTTGCTGAAAATACCTTTGGGTAGATTGTGGAAGTATATTCAGCAACATTTGCATTTGGGTCGAAAAAGGAGCCGAAGATGTCCCCAGAGCATGAAATGATCAACGTAATCCAAATGATTGACTAGCCGTGAAAATAGGACTACTGAAGAAGAGGATGGAATGGGTTTGGGTGGAAATCCCTATAAAATATGTCTGTGAGACAGGGAATTGGCTAGCCTCAGATTCTATAGGTAAAAGAGATGAGATCATGTCAATAGGGTCTTGGGATGCTAGGGGAAAACTATCCCCGACAGGTAGTGACATGTTTGAAGAATCTCCCATGGGTAGGAGAGATAATAGGTTGGGTGAGGTAGACTTCTCTCTTGGTGGAGGAGAAGGTGATGATGATTCTCTTGTGGATGGGAGAATAACAAGTGTTGACGGTTCAGAAGGCTAGGAAGTAGACGATGACACGACATCGGTAGAAAGTGTGAGTTCCTTTGTGAGAGAAAGGGGAGATGAGGGGGAATCCTCTGTGGGTGGAGGAGTAGAAGAGGTATTCTCCTCTGTGGGTGGAGGAGATCGTGCCAAGATTTCCTCAATAGATGAAGTAGGTAGGTTTTAAGGAATAGTTGGCACGATATCAAAAACTACGTGAACTTCATGGATTTTGCTATCACTGGATGAAGGTTCGCTATTTTGATCAAAAGATGGTTTATGATTAGGGAATGAATTTTTGAATATGTGCAAATTCTCATTTGGCTTGACACGTTCGAAGTTGTCTATGAAAAGGTCTCCATTGTCTATCATCTCTTGAACAATGTTTTTAAAAGCTATGCAGTTATCATCACTATGTCCTTTAACGCGATGATAATTACAATAGTTGTGTTCATTATACCAAGTGGGCATAGGGGCGAGTGGGATTGAAACCTATATGAGGTTTTATGGGAGGGAGTGTAATGGTTCTAACTTTAAGAAGTTTTTCCAATACTGAAGAATAGGGCTCTCCGATCGAAGTGTACTTTTGCTGCTCTCACCAGAGCTAAAAGGCTTGGACATGAGAAAGATTGGAAGAAGAGTGGTCCTGATTAGAAGGATGAGGTGGACCCGCCTTGAGGACTACCGCATTGGTATATCCTTTGGGCTTTGAATAGTTATTTTAGGGTTTTGAATATGAAGAATCATTTAATTTGAATGGGGTGTTCTTGTTCCGGATTTGGATTTTATTTTCTTTAATGGCACAAATTTCTAGTTTTCAGGCCATGGTGAACGCTTCATTAAAAGGTTTGGACTTGCAGATTTGGTGAGATGTGTCTAGCACAAGCTCTAGTGAACAACTTAATAAGTTCAGTCTGAGGTAGTTAGAACATCAATTGGTTAATAAGACTCCACCAATGGGCAACGAAATCTGCGATAGATTCATCTTGATATTGTGAGGTTGAATAAAGACCGGTCATGGTGACTTTCTTGGTAACATTGATTGAAAAATGATCTAGGAAAGCTTGGGCTACTTTATTAAAGGAATAAATAGAATGTCAAGGTAGTCCATTGTACCAATCCAATGCTGGTCCTGTCAAGGACATTGGGAAATTTCGTAGGAGCAAAGCATCATCGTGGGCGATTAGGTAACACCCATGTTTGAATGACCGTAAGTGTTGTTGTGGGTCTTATTTACTATTGAAGTGATTGAATTTAGGAATTTCCCAATGCCTTTGGGTAAGGATGAATATGAATATATAGATGGATAGTCTCAAGTTCATTTCATCATATGTTAAAGAATTACGGGACGAAATAGATGCTTCTAAGGTCTCCGCATCTTCTCCATCATCATTTTAATGAGGTCGTTAGTAGGTTGGGATGAAGGGTGCCCCCTTGCATAAAAAAGGGGTTGATGCTTGTTGGTCCGAAAATCATCCAGCGTGGATAGATCTATGGATGACGGGCCAACGGTGCGTGGCTTAGCCTCTTTGAGACAAAGAAAGCGAAACTGGTTTATTGCTACTTCTACTAGCAGGAACCTATGCAAGTCTCACAGATTCTGCCTTCGGGGGTTGGGATCTGATCCCAGTAGAGTGTTCTAGGCTGCGAAGAGAAAGGAATGAAAGAAGGAGAAGAGAAAGAACAGATCCGAAGGAAGAAAAGAAATGAGTTCCAAAGCGGAAGGGTCAGAAAATCTATGCTTTGGGCTTGGTAGTAAACAGAGCCAAACCTACTTGCATAAATAAACAAAGCAATACTGATAAACAAGTGACGGAAAAGTAGATATGAATTCAACAGAAAAGACACATGCAGATCTAACATAAGAAAGATCTAATGTATAACACAGCTATTGAGCACAAAGTCTGAATAATTGTATTAATTGTTTTTATCTGTTACAAGAAAGCTCAAAGTCTTTCTCTCCTCACTTCTATTTCTATCTGAAAAATGTTCACCCCCTTTGAATACAACAAGTATTCTAGTATTTATAGAAAGTGAGGGAGAGAGAAGGCAAAATGGAGCCAACCACTTATTCACAAGATATTTACAAAATATCCAAAAGTCATGTTGACTTTGACAACTTGGATGGATGACATCATCCCATGATGCAACATGGATGATGTCATCGCCAGGCCAACACACTTCGATATTTCAAGAGAAAGTCTGAGAATAGAGAGGAGAAGAAGAAGAAGAAGAAGAAGAAGAAGCTATTCATCATCATCATCCCGTGGCCTAAAAGGGGTCGCCTGCTTTCGATGCCGATCGAGATGAGATGTGGAACCGAGCGCGTATTCCAAGAACTTGCTGATCATCGCGCAAATTGATCCCGTGATGGATCCTTGTGCCTTTTCACCGATTGCTTCGCAAGTTTCCCGCTCATCAATGAGCTTTTCGGGACCTTGGAATAGTCTTTACCCGCCTCGATTAGGGACCCGATGAAGTCTCTACATAGCCAAGAGGTTGTGATGGATTCGATGTCGAAAGTGACTTCTGCCCCGTCCTCGAGAAGCTAACTCCTCAAAATTCTGGATAGTATCATCACCACCTGATCTCAAGGTGAGGGAAGGAGTGAGCAACCCCGAGTCATAGATAGAACAATCTTCTCCATTTGATGCATCGCATCCGTGGCCTCTTCCTTCACCTTGTCTATCTTCTCTAACACAAATTCGAGCTGATCTATCCGATAGTCCAGAGTGGACATGGTCTTGCTGAGGGTCCTCGATGACCGAATACTCCAAACTTGACCAAATCTTCGACCAACAAATAACATTTGTCGGAAGGCCTCGTGTTGGAGTCTCGGCGCTTTGAGCTCTTCCGATACTCGACTTGCTAATGTTTGGAGTTCCTTATTCGCCTTCTCGATGTTCTGTATAAACCGATATACTCGGCGATCACCTTTTCACTATCCTTAAGGATTTGGCTCCTCCAAGCGCAAACAAATGCCATACCCCGCTCGCCGATCTTTGAATATTCATTGATCTTCTCCCGACCGAGCAGCTCAGAGTCTCGGCGGCAGCTGGGGGAGGTGCACTTCCCATCTTCTCGTAGGGCTTCAAGCAGTATTTATTCTCGCTCCTTCGCAGCCTCTTTTCTTCCTTTGTTTCCCAAGCTTTTCAGAGTGCATCAACTGCGAAAGAGCTTCCCCGGAGACTTTCGTGAGGATGTCCCCATCAGTGACTTGGGTCACCGTGAAATCTGCCGAGACAGATCTTTTTTTCTCTTTGTGGGATCGGGTAGGCTATTTCCATAACCCTCTCACCCGCAGCCGTTCTTGAGAAGCGTGTAACCGGCTTGTGCTTCTTTGCTCCTTTAGCCTAATGATCAAAAGTCCATCTGAGCGATGGGGACTTTCCTCTTTGTCAGCTCACCGCCGAGAGATCCAAGCTGGTCCTATCAAGAAGGACCAGAGACAGAGGGGGAGGCAAGAACGGTAGAAGAGGGGAAGAACGTGGAGACACGCGCGCGGCGATTGAAGAATAGCCAAGACATGCCCACGGGAGGAAGGGAAACCGCAATGTAGAAGACATGGGAAGGGAAGGGAGCCCGAAATGAGGGAAGAAATGGAGGAAGACAAATCAGCGAGAGAGGAGAAGATGGACGAAGAGGCAGGGAGAGAGTAGAAGAAGAAGGAGAGGACACAACCAAAGGAGTGGTTGGCGACATCCGAGGAAGGGGAGGAAAAGAAGAAGAAGGGATAGAAGGGACCTCTCAGTAGTCAGAAGCGATGCCGACATCCCGGTGGATGGGCGTATAGGACTATCCTCTCACATTCCTTCTCCTGCGAATCCAGGTTATTACTTGTTCAGCTCAAGGAAGAGGACTTTCAGGGGCTTCCTCCCGAATGGTGCTAGGCTCACCTTCCGCAGCCTTTGCCTTTTTAATGCTTCTTTGACCTCGAGGTGCATTACCCAAAGGAGAAGTTGTAAAATCTACACCGAGGTAGATTAACCCATTCATGCGGCACCAATGCTCGTTTCTCCGCATAGTCTCCTCGACCCTCTCCTCGATTGTCCGAGGAGCCTCGCTTCGCCAATGTCCGGGAAGGGCCAATCATCCCCTTCGTGTCATTATACACTTTGTCTACTTCGCCTTCCGTGGTTTGGAAGCCTTTGGGACAATGGCCACTCCGTAATGGATGATTTCCGCAATGCCAAGCGAGAGTGATCCTTTCTTCCGAGTTCTACACTCATGGAGAACGCCAATGTAGATATCCTCAACTGAGGGACATGAATCGGATCAAGCTTAGCCCTCGTAGATGTGCACCTAGGGTCGAATGTAGGCCTTGCACGGGAAATCATGCTTTAGGTTGAGCAATTCTAGCTCAAAGAAACATCTCCTTCGCCTTGTGATAGCTGGAGCATGTGTAACGGCCTACCGTGAGGGGGAAAGGAGTTCCGCCTTCTTCTTCTCTTGAGGCACTTTTCATGGTATGTGACGAGCCGTCTCGATAGTTCCAATAAAATCAGCTTTGGTCCAAAGATACCTTGGCAACCCGGTTGGTTCGCCCAAAAAGTTGACCGCCCTCGATAGGTGAATGTGGAAATCGGTGAACAAGGCCCCCACTTCTCTCGTGGATCGCCACTATGTTTTTGGTCAGTCCGGCTATGAGTCAAATTTGGCCGCAACATGCACATGATGTGATAGAAGAAAACATCATTGATCTTAGCGAAGTGTTGATGTCAAGTTTCTCCAGCCTTCACTTCTTGATAGTATTCATATATTTTGGCCTCGAGGCCAAGTTCCACTTCGGTGCAGCCCTCGATAATCTCTTTCGACGCAGCAAAGATACACTACGTAGGAGTTCATGTGGAACACTCCCAGTAGCCAACTCGTGCAGCAGCTGCTCGATATCGTGTCGCTTATTATCTCCCCTCAAAGCAGAAACGCGCCGATCGGGCGTATTCTTATTCATTGTTTCCAGTGTACCGCAAAGATCCACTTATGGAAGTAGTGAGCATCCGAAAGACCGAAGACTCGCCAGAAGGTGATCAGATCACCGAGTTCCTCTGAGAAATCACTCCGGTGGATAGTTTGAGGCCACCGGTCACTACCTTCTTATTCTTAAGGTAGACCTCATTCATTAACTGCATGCACTGGTCCTCGTTGTCCTCCCAAGCCTTGATGCATTCTTGCTGGCTAACAGCCACATAGTTCCGGTGATGAGGGATGCCAAGCATTAACTCAAAGCGACGGGCAATAAGGTTTATAACTACCTCGCCTTTGCTATTCTCGACACATCTTGTGTCTTTGTTGAAGGATCAGTGCAACAACCATCATAAACTCGTTATTAACAAAGACCGACAGAATCCCACCGGCGAAGTGCAGGGCGCTGCCTATCAATTTATCCATCCATGGACTCCTTGTCACTTTCTGAGTCCTTACCTGCACTCCTCTATGTCAATGTGGCCCAGTTCAGAATCCCTGACATCCATATTACACTCTGCCCGTGATTCGGCATCCTGACCCTCTGATATTTGTATTTCATTTCTTCTTCTGTTAGCTTTGCCTTCCCTCTTGGTTTGGTGGGTCTCTTGCTTGACGTAGACATGTGTTCTTCAAGGCTTATCTGATGATCTGCACGTAGAAGGAGCGAAACCCAATCCAAGAAGCTTGAATTAGTCATTTGATCTTCCATTGGAATACTAGCAGAAGAAAGAGTTAGAACTTTTAAGGTTCGGGGCGCAGGGCGCATGAAAAATGTATATAACAGGCTGAATAGTCAAGGCGCACAGGAAAAGGGTGCAACAGAGGTTAAGTTGGCGCCAAAGGCGCATGGCGCATGGATGAAGCAGACTGCATTTTATAGAAGGGCGCACAGGAAATGCATGTTACATTGAGATTTGGTGCGCCCTTTGGCGCATGGGCAGATTGTGCAACATGGAAAAAAGGCGCGCCAAAGGTATATGGCGCGGCGCATGGAGGGTCTACACAACATCATGTACTTGCAACTAAGGTGCGCCGCGCTGAGGCTTTACACTTCACAAGAAATAACTCTTGCTTGCATGGAAGCCGGGCGCGCCTTAACAAGCATGTAAGAGGGATGCAACAGGGGTAAAAGATGCGCCAAAGGGATATAAGGAGGCGCGGGTTTTGAGCGTGTTACGGGCCGAAAGGGTGCGCTTAGGGGCGCATGATTCTTGACTGCAGCATGGGGGATAGACGCGCCGAGGGGCGCGACTGTCTAAGGTGTAACATGACGCGACAGCGCTCCACGGGAAATACCAAAACACTTAAACATTTAAACATTCTTCATTCTAACACTCACAAAGGAGGCTTGGTGGAACTAGGCCCTAAAAAAAAAAAAAAAGTTTCAACCACACCAAGCCTAATCAAACCAACTCCCCCTACAAACTGGAAATGAGGGAGGGAGAGGATGAAGAAGTTAAAATATGCGGGATAGGGGAAGAACCAGCCCAATGCAAAACGACATTTAAAACAGGCCATCAAACGAAAACCAGACCGAGCACACCAAAGCACAAAAATGAAAAAGAGGATGGACCTCTTACCTTCGAATGTATAACGACGGTTTGGAAAGCGGGTCCACAGAGCAAATGACAATTGACAGAGCAGAGCTGACACACCCAGAGCAACCACGTGCCTTGACAAAATGCAATGAAAATGACATGGCGCGCACAGGTATATATAACAAAATTTGTCATTAATGCGCCAACCACCATTTGAAAAGGCGCGCGAAAACTGTTGTCGACAGGAAAAAGCGTGCGCCCTTTGGCGCGCGAAAAGGAATGACAACAGGAGCATAGGTGCGCCTTTGGCGCGCCCAAAGGGATGTCGACATGGGGAAATGTGCGCCTTTGCGCACCAAAACACGATGTTGCAAGACAAATACATGCGCCCAGCCAAAAAGGCTCAAAAAAGACTAAGTTCGAAAGCTAAATTTCCCGAGAAGGAATTTTAAATCGTTTCGAACGCGAGGGATCCCTATCGAGGGATCAAGACAAAATTTTCGGTATGGTTATCGGTAAAATTGCCCTTGTCAATTTTACGGGATAACAGCTGGCTCTTTCTGGGGACTATCCTTGAGTAAACTCGGGGTAGAGAATCCCATCACATGTGCCTATCCATTGGGCAAGGAGTCAAAACAAGGGGGACCGAGGGAGAACAAAGAAAACACACAACAAACCGAAAGCAAACACACAACAAAAGCAAACACACAACTAAAATAAACTGTACAAAGAAGAGAGCAAGCTCTACTTCCTGAAGATCTTGAGATGTTGCCCGCTATAGGGAAGCGGGAGTTCAGCCCCATCCAGATACGAGAGATAGAAACTATTCTCTCCATTGAGTTGCTTGATTTTGAAGGGCCCTCTCCATAGGGAATCAAATTTTCCATACGCATACCCTTTGCTCTCTTCGCTTGTCCCGAGAGAAGGACGAGATCTCCCACTTCAAAATTCCTCCTCGCTTGGCCTTCTTGTCAAAAAGCTTCTTCACTTGATTCTCGATGTTCAAAGATCCTGCCGACCACCCTTACTCTCTTTCTTCAAGTTCCGCAAGGTACATGATTCTCTTTCCAGAGAACTCAAAAGTTTCATCTTCGATTGCTCGCTGCGTAGAGCAGAAGTTCACGCGAAACGGAAGTTCGGCATCGCTGCCATATAACACTTGAAAAGGTGACATGCCGAGAGACCTCTTGGGAGTAATACGGTCCGCCCACAAAGCGTCGTGACAAAGACTTGTGCCACATCCGCTGATTTTCATCTACTAATTTCCGTATGATGGTCACCAAGTTCTTATTACTGGATTCTGCCTGACCATTTCCCTGAGGATAATAATCCGAGGCATGTGCTAAAGTTATCCCATATTCATAGCAAAAACTAATAACTTCCCGGGAAGAGAAGTTAGAAGCATTATCAGCAACGATTTTATTTGGAATGCCAAACCCGACAATGATATTTTCCTTGATAAAACCGCAAACCACCTCGGCGGCATGCTTGGATGTATGGCCTCCACCCATTTAGTGAAGTAATCTGCCGCCGTGAGGACATAGCTATGTCCAAAGACTCGATCGAGGATTGAGTGCACTAATAAAATCAATTCCCATCGCTCGAATGGTTCATTGATAATGACCGCCTTAGGGGAGGGCAGCCAACTTGGGCTTGCATGACGAATCTGCCGATGTGGTTCACATTTTGCCACCCAGTAAATGCCGCATCTCGAAGAGCGCGCCGCCAGAGAGTACCTGCTCGAATGATTTTGTGCGCTGTCACTAAGAAGAAAAAAATGGCCTCCACAGTCTGAATTGTGAAAACTTTCCAGCAGCTTTACTTGCCGGGGCTTGTCAACACATCGCAGAAGACACCGCTATCCCGCGCTTATATAAACCTTCATCCTGATGACATATTTAGCTGCCCCGAGCCTTATAGACACTTTTCCTTTAGCGGTGAGGTGCATTGGGCATTCGCCGTAGGTAAGGAAGAAAGCAATGTCCTGAGTACCATTCGTCACCGGGTTGCAATAAATAGAACCAGAGGCAGAGAATTAGGCTCCTCTGAGGGTTTTGCTCTTCATTTGCAGTACAAATTCTCTCTTTCATCGTGATTTTCTCGAACCCTCGTTTCACCATTAGTCGGCATGTGCCTTTACCCCTTACCAGCTTGGTGGGTTTGATATCCAGGTCATATTCCTGGACCTTTGCGATCCAATTCCCTCTCAAGCTTCCTAACTCCTGCTGAGTTAGAATTGACTTCACCGCAGTGTCAGGAACCAGCACCACCGTATGCGAGTTCAGAATATAATACCTGAAATTCTTCACCGCTTTGACAACGGCAAAGGCGTGTTTTTCCAGCTGAGTCATTTTCAACTCGTGAGGTTTGAGAGGAGAACTCATGAATGCGATTGGAGATTCAACATCCTCCGAGTTCTTTTGCATTAGGATTGCAGCATACGTATGTTCGGAGGCGTAACTATACATGATGAAGTTCTTGGAGAAATCCGGACATACCAGACCGGTGCATGAGCAATGTGTTTTTATCTCTTCAAACGACCTTTTCCCTCATCACTCCATCCTCGAAAGTGGGTGACCCTTTCATCATGTTCGTGATGTGGCGGGTCTTCTCAAAGAAAATCGAGGACAAAACGCCTAAGAAAGTTCACCTTTCCGAAGAAAGAATGAACACCATTCTTTAAGCCAGAGGCGTAGTAAGGCTTTGATAGCCTTAACTCTTTCGGCATCAATCTTAGTTCCTTCTTTGCTAACCACATGGCCTAGCAATTTCCCTTCAGTAACCCCAAAAACAAACTTTTTAGGATTTAGGGAAATCCCATGTTCTCGACACTTGGCCAATACTTGCTCCAAGTGATCACAATGATCACTTCGTCGTTGAGAACACTTCGTTAAGTCATCTAGATAAACTACAATGACTTTTCCCATCATGCCTTTAAATGCGAAATCCATGGCCCGCTGAAAAGTGGCACCAGCGTTGGTTAGGCCGAAAGGCATCCTGCTGTAGGCAAATGTACCCCATGGAGTAGTGAATGCTGTTTTGAATTGATCTTCAAAGTAGACTTCAATCTGATTATAGCCTCAAAACCGTCAAGCATAGATAAGATTTCTGATCCAGCCATCGCAGCAGTAACTTGATCCATTATGGGAAGAGGGTAGTTGTCTTTCAAATAAGCTTGATTCAAGTTTCTAAGTCTACGCAGATGCGTATTTCACCGCTTTTTCTTGCGACGCACAATGTTTGCCACCCAAGTGTTTGTGATGGATAGGGAAGATGATTCTCAAGGCCCAAGATCTTCCGAATTTCGGCCTAAATGGTGCCCGAAATCTTAGGATTATAGTGCCTCTCGCTTCGACTTCAAGGCTCGCATCCTCTTTCGCCAGTATATCATGCCGAACGCCCTTTCGCTTGAAGGACTTTAAGTCGGCATAGACCATGCCAATACATCCATATATCTTTTCAAAGAACTTGACAAATTTCCGCTTTTCTTCTGGGCGTGCAACATTTCCGATGTTCACGAATCATGGATGTGCCTCGTAACCTATATTGACCGTTCTGCGTCTCTGGAGATGAGCTAGATCATCTCGCCTTTTCTTTTCACAAAACGGTCATGCTCACAAACAGCGCCCAGAGAAACCAGCCCTTCGGATTTTATTTCCTTGCCGACAAATGCCGCGTTCTCCTTTGTTTCGTGGTTTTGACCGCTGATTGATTCATTCACTATGCATGGAGAGGTGGATCCTTCAAAATACAACTCATCAAAATTTTCTGATTTTTCTAGAAAGGCAATGAGGTGATTATCATCGTTGAATACCTGCCAATGCTGAGAGTTGTCTGGCACGCTTGGGCGGAAAACCACTTCAATGGTGTACTTGTTCGTCTTCAAACCCGGGTGTGGGAGCATGAGAGATGCTGAAACAGCCAACGAATCAGCCATGTCATTTTGAGCTCTTGGAATCGCTCCTATTGAAAAGGCATCAAATTCCTCAATGCTGTCCCATACTGCATTACGGTAGTGCCTGAGCCTTTCATTTTTTACTTGGTAAATCCTTTTGACCTGATTTACAACTAGTTCGGCATCACCTTGAACTTTTAGATTTTTTATTCCTCTTTCTTTTGCAGCTTGCATACCGAGTAAGAGAGACTCATACTCAGCAGTATTGTTCGTATTGAAAAACTGCAATTTGAAAGAGAGAGGAATGACCTCCTCCTCAGGAGATATCAGCACAACCCCAGCGCCACATCCGCTAGTTGCGCAGCTGCCATCGAATTGCAAGGTCCAGACCTTATTAAGGTCCTTTTCTTGAATGAAAACTTCCTTTGTATCCGCCTCGGTGGATAAGAAGTAGTTCCCATCCCCGATGATTCAAAAAGGATTTGAGCTTTGGGGTCTTCGAGCTAGTGACCAAGTATTTCTTTGGGATTCCGCTCCAAAGTTTGCATTACGCCTTTGACTCGAATTCTAGCTTTGACCACCATGTGAATTTCTCCACCAACTTCGCCGCAAAAGCTCCTTCCCAAAGAAAATTCCATAGGTCTGCCTGGAATGTCACCGACAAGGACGGTCATTTTTACCCTCTTTTCGAAATGCATAACGCAAATTGTGCGCTTTGATTTGACCAATCAATGGCACTTCGCTTAGTTTCCAATGAGTAACATCTCACGAAAGGTTTGGTAAGAGTGAGGCCCAAAGCATGGGTGACTTTCACTGCATGACGTTATCGGAAGCTCCGAATCAATTATACAAGCTTGCTCAACTTATGGCCATTGATTAGGGGAGAGATAGAAAGGCTCTATCTTGCTCGATGCGTATGTTGAGGCAACATTTATATGGGATTCAGTGAGGAGTGGAAAGGATTCCTTTAGGGGAAGCTCGATTAACTATAACACTTGGCTTTTTGATATACTTAGTCAATCTTACAAGTCGCTCGGGTTTGACCAAGATACTCACTTTCTGACATTTGATCTTGGTCTTTTTTGCATGATCTATTATATCAAATGCGGTTAAGGGTCATGCGTTGGTAAAGGAATGAGTCCTTCACCCCGCGATGATGGAATAGGGTTACCGATCTTGATAGGAATATGAGAGGGTGACTCTGAGGAGAGATAGGTGGAAAAGACTTCTTTGCAAAAGATTTAACAGGAGTTGAGTGGGAAGAGGATTACCTCTTTAACAATGGTCGGGAGGCGCGTTTGACACGGCCTTCTCTTTCTCGCATGGGCAGCAACTTCTCGCTTCTTTTCCTCATGAGCGGGTAAAAACAGCAGTGAGGATTGTCCGCTTGCATAGCCTCGTACTCTCTTCTTCATCGATTCGTCCTCATCAAATTCCATGTATCCAATAGTAGAGTCGCCACTGGCTTCACCGACATCTTGATCATCTTCACTGAGCGAAGGTTCTTCATAAGATCGCTTCTTCTTCTTCAATCTCGGCCAGAGCATTGACCGGAGGAGCTTCAAGCGCCAACCGTGGAGCAGCTGTAGGCAAGCGCGGCCTTTGTGAAGCGTTGTTAGGAACAAAATTCCTCCGCGGGATATCCCGATACGAGGAACTGGGAGAGGCCTGGGCCAGCTGCTTTTTTAGTGCAAGCAAATCATTCGCCATTTTTTGGAATGCTGGATCAGACGAAGTGGTAGGCGAAGGGCCCAAAGACTTAGGCTTTACTGATTCCTTTCTCAACTCGCCAGATATTATCAAATTGTCTTCTATACGGATGGCAAAGCAGCTTCGAGCGAGAGGTAGAGTAGCTACTCGCTTCAAGGAGTAAGAAGCTAACTTTTGAGCTCATGGCATTTACGAAAAACACTTCTCGGTTCTCCTGTTGGAAGCATGGCAAGAGGGGACACTATTGATTAGAGCATTGAACCGGGCGATAAAATCGCGCATGGTCTCGTTTGCCTCCTTCTTCAGATGAGTGATTCGTGATAATAAAGTGAACGCATCTTCTGAGGCTTATACCTGTCTTCAAAAGCGTCCCGCAAAGTTGCCCAACTGGTGATAGATCCGGCCGGCAAATGCTGAAACCATTCAGCTGCAGGCCCTTGTAGGGTTTCCAGAAAAAGGCGAACTGACACATCTTCATGAGTCACGTCCAAAATACTGCATGACATAATGAAAGCAGATATGTGGGAATCCGTGCTTTGATTTCCGCTCCCGTCGAATTTAGGAAAATTCTTTCGATTTCCGTGAGGGAGTGCGTGAACTGATGTGGCAAAGCGAGAGGACCCATAGCATTTCCCCATGGTACCGCCATTTGGAAGGCCGGAAAGAGAACACGAGCCGAAGTGTAGTTCCGCCAGTAAGCAAAGCACTACAAAGGGATGTGGACGCTCCTTGCAAAAGACTTTTTCTTCGTGAAGGCGAGACACTCCCGGATGACCGGCTACAACGAGCTTAGCGCTGAAAACGTGCCTTGTGTTACGCTGAAATTGTGCCTCAAGCGATCGAAAGTAGGATCAGCTTCTCCACGGCTCTTCACATGCGCGTAAAGGTTCACTCGCCAGTGTACCTTTCAGATCTGCAATATTACAGCGCAGATTTAAACTTTATTTTTGGGTGTACTTGCTGATTTTCTGGTTTTTCTGACAAAAACCAGCAGCATGCACTTTTCTGGATATTTGAAAATTATCCTCTTCAGAAACCGATTGCGGTTAAATGACAAATAACAGCGAGGATAAGATGGCAGGGAAGATAGTAAGCTGATTTTTCAGATCTGGTTTTTAATTTTCAGAGGGTTTAGAACATTTCAGAAAATAGTTAAAAACTCAGATCTACGGAAAATGATGATTTTTGATAAAAACTCAGCGAACTAAAGATATGTAACAGGCCCAGATCTATGATTCTCAGAAGAAAATTTTCAATTTCGAGTACTTTTGCAAATTTTTAGGATTTTTAACAAAAAGGTTTAGATTTGCAAACTGGCAGCAACCTGCTGATTTTTCCTGATTTTTTATTTTACTACCAGCATAGATCTGACAGATTTATCTGTTTCTGTTGGCGAAATCTGTTAGAAAATCCGATCCCAAATGAGTCGCCAAAATCAAGTTGGTCCGAAAATCATGTCGCGTGGGATGAGATCTATGGATACGGCCAACGGTGTGCGTGGCTTAGCCCTCTTTGAGACAAAGAAAGTGAAACTGGTTTATTGCTACTTCTACTAAAGCAGAACCTATGCAAGTCTCACGATTCTGCCTTCGGGGTCGGGATCTCATCCCAAGAGAGTGTTCTAGGCTCAAGAGAAAGGAATAAAAGAAGGAGAAGAGAAAGAACAGATCCGAAGGAAGAAAAGAAATGAGTTCCAAAGCGGAAGGGTCGTAAAATCTATGCTTTGGGCTTGGTAAAACAGAGCCAAACCTACTTCGCATAAATAAACAAAGCAATACCGATAAACAAGTGACGGAAAAGTAGATATGAATTCAACAGAAAAGACACACGCAGATCTAACATAAGAAAGATCTAATGTATAACACACCTATCTGAGCACAAAGTCTAATAATTGTATTAATTGTTTTTATCTCATACAAGAAAGCTCAAAGTCTTTCTCTCCTCACTTCTATTTCTATCTCAAAATGTTCACCCCTCAATACAACAAGTATTCTAGTATTTATAGAAAGTGAGGGAGAGAGAAGGCAAAATGGAGCCAACCACTTATTCACAAGATATTTACAAAATATCCAAAAGTCATGTTGACTTTGACAACTTGATGGATGACATCATCCCATGATGCAACATGGATGATGTCATCGCTTGTGCCAACACACTTCGATATTTCAAGAGAAAGTCGGAGAATAGAGAGGAGAAGAAGAAGAAGAAGAAGAAGAAGCTATTCATCATCATCATCCCGTGGCCTAAAAGGGGTCGCCTGCTTCGATGCCGATCAGAGATGAGATGTGGAACCGAGCGCGGTATTCCAAGAACTTGCTGATCATCGGGCGCAAATTGATCCCGTGATGGATCCTCGTGCCTTTCACCGATTGCTTCGCAAGTTTCCCGCTCATCAATGAGCTTTTCGGGACCTTGGAATAGTCTTTACCCGCCTCGATTAGGGACCCGGCGAAGTCTCTACAGCCAGAGGTTGTTGATGGATTCGATGTCGAAAGTGACTTCGCCCGTCCTCGAGAAGCTAACTCCTCAAAATTCGGATAGTATCGTCACCGATCTCAAGGTGAGGGAAGGAGTGAGCAACCCCGAGTCATAGATAGAACAATCTTCTCCATTTGATGCATCGCATCCAGTGGCCTCTTCCTTCACCTTGTCTATCTTCTCTAACACAAATTCGAGCTGATCTATCCGATAGTCCAGAGTGGACATGGTCTTGCTGAGGGTCCTCGATGACCGAATACTCCAAACTTGACTTCAAATCTTCGACTCAACAAATAACATTTGTTGGAAGGCCTCGTGTTGGAGTCTCGCATTTTCGAGCTCTTCCGAGCATCGACTTGCTAATGTTTGAGTTCCTTATTCGCCTTCTCGATGTTCGTATAAACCGATATACTCGCGATCACCTTTTCACTATCCTTAAGGATTTGCTCCTCCAAGCAGAAATGCCCATACCCTCGCTCGCCGATCTTTGAATATTCATTGATCTTCTCCCGACCGAGCACTCAGAGTCTCAAGGCAGCCAGTGGGAGGTGCACTTCCCATCTTCTCGTAGGGCTTCAAGGTATTTATTCTGCTCCTTCGCAGAGCCTCTTTCTTCCTTTGTTTCCTTCGAAGCTTTTCGCAGAGTGCATCAACTCATGGAAAGAGCTTCCCGAGACTTTCGAGGATGTCCCCATCAGTGACTTGGGTCACCGTGAAATCTGCCGAGACAGATCTTTTTCTCTTGGTGGATCGGGGTAGGCTATTTCCATAACCCTCTCACCGCAGCTTTCTGAGAAGCGTGTAACCGCTTGTGCTTCTTTGCTCCTTTAGCCTAATGATCGAAAAGTCCATCGAGCGATGGGGACTTTCCTCTTTGGTTGGCTCACCGAGAGATCCAAGCTGGTCCTATCAAGAAGGACCAGAGACAGAGGGGGAGGCAAAGAACGGTAGAAAGAGGGGAAGAACGTGGAGACACGCGCGCGGCAAAGAATAGCCAAGACATGCCCACTGGAGGAAGGGAAACCGCAAATTGTAGAAGACATGGGAAGGGAAGGGAGCCCGAAATGAGGGAAGAAATGGAGGAAGACAAATCAGCGAGAGAGGAGAAGATGGACGAAGAGGCAGGGAGAGAGTAGAAGAAGAAGGGAGAGGACACAACCAAAGGAGTGGTCGGCGACATCCGAGGAAGGGGAGGAAGAGAAGAAGAAGGGATGAAGGGACCTCTCAGTTGTAGTCAGAAGCGATGCCGACATCCCGGTGGATGGGCGTATAGGACTATCCTCTGTCACATTCCTTCTCCGCGAATCCAGGTTATTACTTGTTCAGCTCAAGGAAGAGGACTTTCAGGGGCTTCCTCCGAATGGTGCTAGGCTCACCTTCCGCAGCCTTGCCTTTTAGCCGCTTCTTCGACTCGAGGTGCATTACCCAAAGGAGAAGTTGTAAAATCTACACCGAGGTAGATTAACCCATTCATGCGCACCAATGCTCGTTTCTCCGCATAGTCTCCTCGACCCTCTCCTCGATTGTCCGAGGAGCCTCGCTTCACAATGTCCGGAAGGGCCAATCATCCCCTTCTCAGTGTCATTATACACTTTGTCTACTTCGCCTTCCGTGGTTTGAAGCCTTTTTAGGGACAATGGCCACTCCGTAATGGATGATTTCCGCAATGCCAAGCGAGAGTGATCCTTTCTTCCGAGTTCTACCTCATGGAGAACGCCAATGTAGATATCCTCAACTGAGGGACATGAATCGATCAAGCTTAGCCCTCGTAGATGTACTTCCTAGGGTCGAATGTAGGCCTCACTGGGAAATCATGCTTTAGGTTGAGCAATTCTAGCTCAAAGCAAACATCTCCTTCGCCTTTGTGATAGCCGGAGCATGTGTAACGGCCTACCGTGGAGGGGGAAAGGAGTTCCGCCCTTCTTTCTCTCGAGGCACTTTTCATGGTATGTGACGAGCCGTCTTGATAGCCCAATAAAATCAGCTTTGTCCAAGATACCTTGGCAACTCCGGTTGGTTCGCCCAAAAAGTTGACCGCCCTCGATAGGTGAATGTGGGAAATCAAAGGTGAACAAGGCCCCCACTTCTCTCGCGGATCGCCACTATGTTTTTGGTTGTCCGCCATGAGTCAAATTTGGCCGCAACATGCACATGATGTGATAAGAAAACATCATTGATCTTAATAAGTGTTGATGTCAGTTTCTCCACCTTCACTCTCGATAGATTCATATATTTTGGCCCGAGGCCAAGTTCCACTTCGGTGCAGCCCCGATAATCTCTTTCAGACGCAAAAAGATACACTACGTAGGAGTTCATGTGGAACACTCCAGTAGCGAACCTCATTGCAGCTTGCTTCTGATATTGTGCTTTATTATCTCCCCCTGCAGTAAACGCTGATCGGGTAGATTCTTATTCATTGTTTCTGTGTACCGCAAAGATCCACTTATGGAAGTAGTGAGCATCCAAAGACCGAAGACTCGCTCGTGAAGGTGATCAGATCACCGAGTTCCTCTCGAGAAATCACTCCGGTGGATAGTTTGAGGCCACCGGTCACTACCTTCTTATTCTTAAGGTAGACCTCATTCATTAATCGCATGCACCGGTCCTCGTTGTCCTCCCAAGCCTTGATGCATTCTTGCCAAGCCAATGTACCACATAGTTCCTGGTGATGAGGGATGCCAAGATTAACTCAAAGCCGACGGGCAAGAAGGTTTATAACTACCTCGCCCTTGCTATTCTCGACACATCTTGTGTCTTTGTTGAAGGATCAGTGCAACAACCATCATAAACTCGTTATTAACAAAGACCGACAGAATCCCACCGGCGAAGTGCGCAGGCGCGCTATCAATTTATCCATCCATGGACTCCTTGTCACTTTCTCGAGTCCTTACCTGCACTTCTCTATGTCAATGTGGCCCAGCTGTAATCCCCGACATCCATATTACACTCGCCCGTGATTCGGCATCCCGACCTCCGATATTTGTATTTCATTTCTTCTTCGTTAGCTTTGCCTTCCTCTTGGTTTGGTGGGTCTCTCGCTCTGACGTGAGACATGTGTTCTTCAAGGCTTATCCGATGATCTCGCACGTAGAAGGAGCGAAACCCAATCCAAGAAGCTTGAATTAGTCATTTGATCTTCCATTGGAATACTAAAGCAGTAAGAAAGAGTTAGAACTTTTAAGGTTCGGGAGCAGGCGCATGAAAAATGTATATAACAGTCGAATAGTCAAGGCGCACAGAAAAGGGCGCAACAGAGGTTAAGTCAAGCGCCAAAGGCGCATGGCGCATGGATGAAGCAGATCGCATTTTATGTAAGGGCGCACAGAAATGCATGTTACATTGAGATTTGGTGCGCCTTTGCGCATGGGCGATTGTGTAACATGGAAAAAAGGCGCGCTAAAGGTATATGGCGCGGCGCACGAGGGTCTACACAACATCATGTACTTGCAACTAAGGTGCGCCCGCGCTGAGGTTTTACACTCACAAAATAACTCTTGCTGCATGCATGGAGCCGGGCGCCCTTTTCGCATGAAAGAGGGATGCAACAGGGGTAAAGGGTGCGCCAAAGTTTTTATGGAAGCGCGGGATTTAAACTGCGTAAAAAAGGGCGCGCTTCGGGGCGCATGAATTTAAACCGCAGCAGATGGCCGGGTGCGCCCTAAAGCGCTGGTCTCGAGCATGTCAGATGAGGGTAAGCGCGCCGAGGGGCGCGACTGCCTGATTGTAATAAGGCGCGCGCAAATACAAGCCCATTTCAAAAGACTCTTCACTCAAATCATTCTTACTCATTTCTCCACCTAAATAGTTACTTGGGCAAGTAAGGTTTTATAAAAGGTTTAATCAAGCCAAGCCTATTCAAGAAAGCTCCCTTTACAACAGATCCGAAAAAGGGAAGAAGAGGAGAGAAGAAAACGATGGAAAAGCCTCCAGGGGGGAAACACCTAAACATACTCTTTTTAAACACAGATCAAAGTGACAACCGAAACACGCACCAAAACACGAAAGCATGCAATGAAAAAGAGGATGAACCTCTTACCTTAAATATATGTTAAAATCGAAAGCGGGTCCATTGTGGCGAGATAATGACAGAGCAGAGCCGATAAATCCAGAGCGATCACGTGCTTGCCAAAATGAAATGAAAATGACATGGCGCAATGTATATATAGAAAATTTTGTCATTAATGCGCCACCAACTTTTGAAATGGCGATGGAAACAAATTTCGCCGATTGGGAAAGCGTGCGCCTTTTCGCGATGGAAGGAAATGACAACAGAGAATGAGCGCGCATGCATCAAACGAGTCGCCAACACGAAGCTATGTGCGCCTTTTCGCGCACCAAAACTTGATGTAACAAAGATATTACGCCCCCTGCGCCTTTTCGCGCACCAAAACTTACTCAACATCCTTCGCGCACCGAAAGACGTGCTAACATGGAAAACCATGCGCCAAAGGCTTTTAAGGAGGCGCATCAAAATTGATGTCAAGGAAAAACATGCGCCTTTCACCAAAAAGGCTCAAAAGACTAAGTTCAAAAACTCGAAACAAAATTTTCTATATAGTTATCGTAAACTGCTTCTTTGTCAATTTGCATGATAACACTCCACCATCATGTACCGGGCTGCCAAAACCGACCGCTTGCTCCCTAACCGACACTAGTCTCTGTAACTCAGTATCTCTTCCTTTTCACCCTTCAATACTATGAAAATTGCTCAATCATCTAAAACTAGCTCAATCAACCATTAACTTCCTTCCTAAGGAATATCTGAAAATACAAAAATAAAACTCGAATGACATCACAAAGCAATAACCTAAAATACCCGCAGCCGTGGACTTACCTCCAAGCTCCACAAACTCCGTGCCTCCCCGCCACTCTTAACATAGTAGCAATCTCCTCCTCACTCCGTATGCGCATCAATTCAATCAGCGTAACGCCAACAACTACGGCTTCTCTCCCACCGAACACAAAATCCCACGGGCTTCTAACACCAAGATCAAAAGCTAATATATTAATGAGAAATAAAACCAGCATTTATGAAAATTGATTCCCTCTTCACGAGAATACTTCTACACCATATAAGTTCGGGACTTCTTAAGCATAGGTTGAATAATCACCTTATTTCTATCTCAGGTGTACTCAACATCTCTTATTACCTAAAACTATGTCTAATCATGACTTTTCATTGAGGATCTAATCCTTAGAATAAAACCTTTGCCTTCAAGATTCCACACAATCTGGAAATAAATTCAAAAACAACACCAAAAACCATGGTAAATTTGTGCACACTATCCAAACATAATATCGGGCTTCTCTAAACAAAGAAATAAAACATGAATCATATAGAAATACTCCGACTCAAAGTCTCAATGGACTAACCGAGCCAACTCCATCCTCTTTCCGATTTGAACCATTAAATGATCTACACCGCTTCTGCCATGTAAACTATGTGTAATAAACTTGATCCTCTAAACCAGTGACAAAACCATCTACCCTCTCCTGCATTTGCAAAAAATTATACAGTATAAGTTGCCACGCAGACCGACCATGGTCATCCTGGCTAACCAACCACGGTTATACTAACCGACACTCGGCTCCTCTTGACGACCTCGGTTCTCATGACCGATGTCGATGTTGCCGGGAATGAACCCATCACCACAAAATTTGGCTTAGAACACCATACCAGGTGCCTAATTTGATCAAAGATGATAGTTGAGCTGAGCCAGTCATTTCAAGAAGCATCCAAATCGTACAAAACCACTACAACAATAAACCATGCAATAAATTGCATCAAGATGAAATAGATCATCTTACCAAAGACCAAGATACTTTCAACTACATATTCAATCAATTCAAGTACATGCTTCTTTTGATGAAAGCCTCGCGTTTGTTTTATATTATGCAACTTCTCTACTAAAGCCTGTACATCTAACTACACCAAGGATGCATACCTGTTCCTTTTCTATTTCTATATTTTCAATTCAAAACCATGCATGTGCTATTAAAACGTAAAGCACTACAAAACCAAGATAAAACCATACCCTCTCGTAACCCGGATCGTAATCTGACCAACATGTTTGTGCTCTCCAAGAACCAAGACACCCCACCTTAGAACAACCAAGATACATTCCATGCATCTCTCTATTTCTTCAAATCTGTGATTTTCTATTTAAAACTAAGGGTACAGCCTTAGTAACCAACCATACTCACCCCATGCACCATGGTTACCCTACCGATGTCATTAAGCCACTTAACCGATGCCGATCACCGTAATTTATAACAACCTTAACCTTAAAGCTCTCACTTGAGATTTAATCTCTTCCTACGATTTTCACATCAGGAAAAACAAACCCTTTTATCATCCATGTTAGTAATAACCACTAACAAAACCATGAAACAAACCCTTTCTCGAAATAACCAAACTAACCAAGCTCGATACCAACTATTAGGGATGGGTCTATGTGGAAACATTTACAACTATAGAATATCAAATCCAAAAACATGCAAAGGAGATCACAACGATCCCCACAAAATCTACAACAAAGGGGAATTATAAACAAGAATAACCCAAATCACACAAAAGTACACACACATAACACATCATGTACAATGGTTCACCCAATGTGGGCTATGTCCACCAAAGATAGAGATCTCATATATATAATATAACAAGAGATTACAAACCAACTCTTCTACACAAGAGTACATGCTATCTCTTCCTCCCGCATCTCTCTAAACTTATCTTCCTGAGTATACTAAACCGTGCCTCCATACCACTACATGTGTCTCCTCCATATCTCTAAGTTTGGATCTACTCGAAGTCCACTACAATCATGCCTTTCAAACATCACCATATCTCACATACCTGAAGCTACCCTCGCATATACCACTTTGAAACCAAGCCTCTACTGTATTGTGAATTTTCAAATAAGGCATCTAGAAAGGTCTACCAATGTGCAACTTGAAACCATGCACCAAGAAGTAAGTCTCTCGTTCATCACCGCATAACTTCAGTGTAAAATATGAAGACAAATTCCTCTAGAATAATAGATTCTTATGGGATCAAAAATACATCAGTGATCTTCACGGATCGGCAATACAAGATCTCAAGCAACATAAAGTGGATCTAAAAAGAATGAACAAAAACAAGATATCACAACAACCTCATGGGATCTAACAAGAAGAAACACTGCAAGTGCTTTGCACACTATTAGTGTTTGGTCATTACACGAGACTAAATAATACAAATGAAATATAGTAGAAGATAATACCATATTCTCACCACAAGTGTACTTCTGTACTTTCCTTCTATTCAGCTTCTCCACGAAAGCTCATGTCTTCATGCAACTGACGGATTTTTCTTCTTCTTCATCATTTCAACCAAGGATAGC